>BEXV01002612.1:17587-36417 GCA_003118195.1 Hemicentrotus pulcherrimus
CCCCCCCCCCCCCCTCATAAAGGGTGGCCTGATAATTACACTCCATCCACCGACTAAGCAGGCGTTCCCTCATGGATTCTCGCTACGCCACCCAGAAGCGAGAAAGTGCCCCTAAGTGCCCCCTTTCCCTCTTCTCGGCAAACATTTCATTAGCCTGGAAATCAATAACCGCATCCGACATGTGAACGCCCCTGCTCAGGCAGCTGTGAGATTGTAGAGCGGTGAAAAATTTGACGATAAAGGGGAAAGTTTCTTCTTCCTCTTCGAGCATCACCATTCAAGCTTGTTGTAGGGATGTAGGCTCCTCAAAATTTAGGCCTATTTGTGCGAAATGAGGGTAATTACTAGTTTATGTTGAAATATGATGTACTAACCGGAATTTTCGGGGGAGGGGCGGGGGGCTTACCCGTCCGAACAGTGTCGAAACTAAATACTGTGAACGTAATTAAAAAATTGACAAAGTGTAGCATAAACCAACCGATAATCCAAATAGCTACGGTATATGCACACATTATTCGTCAGCATATCAAAAATGGTCTGCTGTGTGTGAATGTAAATGAACATTAGGTAGTCATTACAGGATAGATGACTTGACCTGCTCATGGTCTTCAACATTGCACAGAGGCTTTTTTATAGAATATAATTTATCGCTATGGTTGCAGAGGGCAAAAACGTTTTGTATTTAACGTCCAAGGTATGATTTCAATGGTATGATATTGAATATCAAAGGAGCTGAATGTTATCATGCATATTTAAGCGAATTGTTACCTGTGCAAATCTAGTCGGTCTGAAATATACTTTGGTTTGGAAAACCCCCTCCTCCCCTCCCCCTCCCCTGCTCCTATAAAAAAGTGCTGCCCTTCACCAAGGTGTGATAAGCTGGTCACGGTCAAGGAAAGATGGATTAATCATCCTCAAATCGGTGCTTACTGGACTGGATTAGAGGGGAACGAACAGGTATTGGCCTGGTGCCATTGTCAAGTCTACCAGGATTCCTGTCAAGAACGTGATCAAATTATTAATCATTGTTTTTCATACGAAATGATATACCTCCGCCATCTACAGACCGTAAATATAGGAAGTAAACAAAGAATGCATCATAGCTAACAGAAATATGTGTAAAAGATGAAGAGAAAGAGAAAGAGAGAGAGAGAAAAAAAAAATCTTGTCATCTTAAAATTAGTCGGCAAATGACATTATATGTATTTATTATAATGTGCCGTTCATAAGTCTTTCTAAAACACTAATTGCTATAAATGTTCTCATCCTAACCAGATTGACCTCATCAAATCTGTTTTCCCAACTTCATCTTCATAAAGAGCAGACCCGAATTAATCACCGTCATCAATGACATCACCATGGTCATCCCCTTTTCTTCTCAAGCTTCGTTTCTTTTGAGTGTACCTGGGAAAGGTATACAACACAACTGGGCCTTTTCATTCTTTTTTTGTTATGGTATATAGTGTGGAAGAATATCCAAGAAGAAAAAAAGTCTCCTAAAGAGGACCGCTCAAATGCCGTTATATTTAAAGGTATTAAAAGACAAGTTATATGTTCATGCGATTGCATTGTGAAAGAAACGTTGTGGAATCTATCAGAAAAGGTTGATCATCTAGCATATAAGTATTGGTGCGTACTGCAAGGTTCTGGAATCATCAAAATAATAAGAAATTTGGCCCTGTCTTCGTAAAGTTACAAGCACTGTACACAGAAAGATGTATATGGGACTATACGCACACGTGCGCGACACGTGCGTTTATCTCTCACAGACCATAGATAAACTAATGTAACATAGATAAACATTAGTAGGCGGTTTCCCGGCAAATTTTTATCATCATGATTAGTCAAAACATATTCTTTCACATGATTGGTAATAAGAGCTTCCATTTTATTTTGAAATTGGGGCGTTTCCAATACTGGTCAAATATGACGAGCTAAAGCGTGTAGACTACACTTTCATGTCATTTTGCCACATATTTATGTAGTCCCATATACACATGTTTGAGTAAGTGCAGGTGACTTTAAGCAAGACTGGGCCAATTTCTTATCGTTTTAATGATGATTCCAAAACCACACATTATACATCAATGCGAATGTGCCACATATGATCAACATTTTCCAATCGCCTCCAGACAGTGTCTTTCAAAATGCAATCGCATGACCAGAAGTCAACTATGTCTTTAACTTTTTGTTGGCGCGAAGAATTGTTTTGGCTTCTTCTCGCAGAAGTAAAAAAAAATCGAACAATGTGAGTGGTTGTAATGGTAAAAGAATGTGAAACTTCAATGGATATTGCTGTGGTTAACCTCTAAGATGCAGGAAATTGCCATCATGATTCGTTCTGCCTTGAATGATAAAAAGAAATGAGGGAAAATCGAAATAAACCAGAATGAAGAAAATGTTTGTCTTGAGGTAAAAGACGAAACCAATTACTAGTAACTTTGGAATTTCATCCGTGATTTTATTGAAATGTAGGTATTTATTATGGGAACGTGGGGTGGCATGGCATGAGTAGTGAGAGGACAGAATTAGGTTGAAAAGCGAAAAAGGTTGTTCACGATTATACTATTCATAGGCGACGCTAGACTCTGAAAGATATGGGGGTGTCCTACCAAATTTGCTCAAAACGTACGTGCCGAAAGGTTTCCCCTCAAAATTTTCATTATTAGTTTTTATTACATTTACAGTCAAACCAGCTTTGGCGACCACCTGTCTACAAAGACCACCTGCCTATAAAGACCACATTTTTTGTTTCCCTTGAAAAATAATTTCTCCTTGAAACATGTACTAAAGAAAACTGTACACAAAGACCACCTGCCTATTAAGACCACTTTTCTTGTCTCCCATGGATGGTCTTTATAGACAGGTTTCACTGTACCTACAATGCTTGAAAAACTAGAGGTTTGCAAACAGAACTTTGTAAGGGGGCGGGGCGGTGAGGGTTCGCAGTCTTCAACCCAAACCCACTAGCTACCCCCACTGGTTAATTTCGCACAAAAACATAAACGCGATGACTCACAAAAAGTGTCATTCAATATTATTCGGTTTCAAATACCCTAGCTTTGTGTACTAATGCGGACAATGGCACTGCGTCTGTTCTAATTTGTTCAGTTTCATAGTAGACAGTTTCATCTTTTATTCCGAAGGGGGCCTTTCTTTTGTCACGAAGGCAGTAGACTTTCGTTTTGTGTGTGTTTGTTTGTTTGTTTTTATATTCTCTACTCGTTTACGACTAATCATCGTTTCGACTCTACAGGCAAATGACAGGTACAGAGAATAGGTTTTTTGCCCTTCCTCCCCCTTGTTTTCGTGCCAACTCTATTGGCGCGAATACTAGGTTACATTGTTGAATTGGTTTCCAATCCTGCAAATTATTCCTAAATCTAGGATTTGGAATCCTGGATCATTGTTATACAGGATGAGGTGAATGTTTTGACAGGGTTAGTCAGGAGGTGTTAATGCATAGGCTTACCCAGTATGGCTAATGACTCATTATGGCGCAGGGGGGGGGGGGNGGGTGGATAAACTGAGAACTGTCAGAATTTCGTTTGACACTGACACATTTCTCACCTTTTACAACCCTCGGGCTAAAACCACCATTATTGCGATCATACAACCCTTGATAGTACTATCAAGAAATTGATAATTTGTTAACTAATTGGAAAATGTGTCCCAGCTTCTTCTTTGTAATTTGTTACAGGTTATTCAACTTTAAAACGTATTTGAGTCTCGTTTGATAAAGTAGCATTATCATAATAGATGATGAAATATTATGACTACGTAACGTAATGATAACCAACATGCTACTGCAGCACGAGTACATTGATTTTCCTCTTGCCATTACTGCTGATCAGTTATGAAAAGTAATCTCCAAGTAGAATAAATTAATAAGTTCCTCTTCCCCTTTTTAAATTCATAACTGAGGCAAAGAATGCATCAATCACCTTAAAATTTTCGGTTGTCACTCTCTCAGGGATCAGCTGCATGTACAAATGCCCAACATGGTTGTCGCGTTCATATTTTTGTTTCATATCGTCCATTTAGAAGAGACAAGTTCCATCATTATCAAATAAAAAAGCATGTAATAATATCTCTTGTGTTAAAAGAAAAAATTACCAAATGATCTTACAGAAAGACTCAGATCTGACATTCAAGTTGAAATCTGACTAGTGCCAGAAGAGGTCCCAATTCATTGCGCATGCGTCTGCTGAGAACCAGAAGGGCATTAACTATGTGTTAAACGATATGAGCTAACGTCCTTCTTTCTATCAACAAACGGTATGACGTCATCCTGATTATAACAAGTGGTATGACTATTATGTCAATATGTCAAATTTGATTTTCGTCAAGATGTCAGTGTCATGGCTAGTCTGGGGCCCTGATTTTTTTCAGTAGAAAGGTTCAAAATAATTTCTTTTGACGGATGAGTTCAAAATAATTTATTTGGACGAATAAATTCAAAATGATTTCTTTGGACGAATAGGTTAAAAATGATTTTTTTTGGACGAATGAGTATAAAATGAGTTATTTTGATGAGTGAGTTCAAAATGATTTCTTTCGAAAAAAAAATGAGTTCAAAATGAGTTCTTTTGACGAATGAGTTCAAAATTAGTTATTTAAACGAAAGTAATTTACGACAGCCCCTTCAAAACCCCTACCACATTGTGTAAACGAAAGCCTTCAAAATTAGTTATTTAAACGAAAGTAATTTACGACAGCCCCTTCAAAACCCCTACCACATTGTGTAAACGAAAGCCTTCAATTATTGTCAAGATTTCAAAATCGTGTGGAAATATAAACATTTTCCAAGTCTTACATTACTTTTCAAGCACCAAAGAAATGACTTGTATTCGCTTTG
The DNA here is from genome assembly GCA_003118195.1 of Hemicentrotus pulcherrimus. Lineage (NCBI taxonomy): Eukaryota > Metazoa > Echinodermata > Echinoidea > Camarodonta > Strongylocentrotidae > Hemicentrotus > Hemicentrotus pulcherrimus. The sequence continues at coordinate 22,446 of BEXV01002612.1, forward strand.
TGTATGAATCATGTTCTATGCAGGGAAATGCAGCACAATGCCACAATAAAACATCAAGGTTCCACAAAATTTTGTCTCACTTAGCAGACATTCTTCGCCGTCTTCATCATAATATACAAAGCATGCCCCCCCCCCCAATAAAAAAAATGGAAAGTTTGAAAGACTCATCCAACTCATCCGAAATAATCTGGGAGATTGAGGTGATAATTGGAGAGGATCGAAGTTGTCGTCAATATACCGTTCGTTACCATGGTAACTAGAAAGTGGAGGCAAGGAGGAGGAAATGGCGGGAAAGGATTATTTCCGGCAATTCAAGCTTTTCCTTGATAGATTGATGGGTAATATGTCTAATCTATTGTTATACCGTCTTCATTATAGTTCCATTTCTCATGCTTTCTCTTCTTTGAGTATCTGACCGTATGGCTTCACCTCAAACTCCTTAATAAACGGGGGTATTGCGTAAAATGTTACTTCTTATTATTATCCTAATTAAATATAATACAAATGCAAGCTACGAAATGAATAGTTTGAGGTGTCAAAGATTTCCACTTTACGTGCTTTAAATGGATTCCTGCTGGCAATTGTCTATAATCTGATAATAATGCAAGGAAACATCAATTAATTGTCATATAAGTTATGAATTAAGAGTATGTTGGCTTTTTCAAAGATGAAGCCCAAAACCTTCCTATAAGTAATCACATCTGAGTAATCAACATTACCATTAAGACTGTTACCGACTTTGATGTTTGATGTTTCAATGGGCAATTGTTACATATTAAGTAAAATGTATCAAATGATGTTATAACCCTGCGGTGTTTCCATCAAAGAGAGTCACATTCGAAAGAGCGTTATTTTTCAACCGAATACACTAAAACACTAAAATGACTAAAAACTGAACCATTATAATTATTTGCAAATGATTTTTTGTTAAAGACTGTGGAAAAGCTGTGTATCGAATTGAAAATGCTTACTAAACCGACACGGTTTAAACTTTAAAACCGTTAACTTAGCATAGAATGATACACATCTATCATCACTTCCCAGGCCCACACACCTGTCTCTTTCTGATCAGTGTAATTCTAGCTTCCTCTTATTCTCTTTTAAAAATCTTGAAATAATCTTCCCATCTGGGTGAAAAACACAAGGCCTCTGGATCACATTACAAGGAAATCTAGTCATTGGTGCGTAGAGACGCACCTCAACCATGTGACATTACACGACATTGTTCTTTTTAATAATTCATAACATTATGAAAGATATATTGGGCATGGATTTATTAGCCCCCTCCCCCTTTTGTTCCCTTCACAACCAAGCACCTCTTTGTACTGATAAAAATAGCAACGTTATTAATGTTCCAGGGTATGCTGTCTTATTATCGTTGATGTACGGTGGCCATCAACAAGACCACTCTTTTAGTTTATTAGGTCACCATGACAAGAAGATGAATCCAAGTTGTTTACATCGTTTTATAAAGGCGCGATGGCTCAGGGGTAGAGCAATGGTCTCGTAACCAGGAGGTCGGGGTTCAAAACCAAGTCGGTTCGCTAGTGACATGTAAGGCGTTAAAGGTATTACAAAGTTTTGGTATGGGGTCTAGAATTTGGTTCAAATGAACATATTGGAAGCATATGCGATCCTACAATATGCAGTGATCGTTGTCGCGGTTGAAATCGAGTCTGAAGTTATGAAATTATTAATAACAAACTCGTTTGTTGTATAGCGCCCTCTCAAGGTCAATATATTAATTAAGCTATAGAACAATGCTTCTTGACTAATTTTGACTGATAAGCTTCCCGTTTGGTAGGTATATATCACAACTACATATTCTGAAATTTTCAGGGTCGCAGCTACCATTGCACGGCCGTATGCGCTCTTTGAAATTTATCAAAATTTATCGGGAGTACCGATAAATTTTTATTTTCATTTTTTCTCGAAAGCAGAAGTGTTTTAGGGGCTAATTTGTTTAGTGCTTATTATACATCCACAGGGGCATCAAAATATATCAAGATTGTAAAGAATCATTATCCACCAAATTTTCAAAATTTCCCAAAACTTTGTATTACCTTTAATCCTCATTGCCAAGTCCCACGGAGATGACTTGGTTCCGTGGTTGCTACTTAAAAGCGTACACACGCTTTCTTAACAGTCAGTTAAATCAGTTGTGATCACTAAATAATTATATAACAGTGTTCTTTGACCCAGAATCAACTGGGAAGAGAATGTCAAGAACTGGAGTGGACTGAAACTGCAAGAGTGCACAAGAATGGCAGAAGATAGAGTGAAATGGGGAGATGTTGCAATCAAGTTACCTCCGATAGATAGTTCTTTATCGAGGCAATGAAATTGCCTTAGTTTAATTTTTCGAAATTGGTTGCTAACGTGATTTTGGTTTGTTAGATTCATAATATTTTAACCAAATGTGTCCAAACATAATATCTTGTTTCTTGATTCCGCTAAAAGGATCCGCGGACAAATCACCAAAATGCTCCGTCATCGGTCGAGCGTAACCCGACACCACCTCGGCTATCCGCGACACACAACCAATTTAGGCTGGAAATGCGTTCTAGAAAGCGGGATTTGGACATTAATCCGAAAAAATCTCCATATCATAAGAAATGTGATGGAAACGAGACAGTTACTGCGGACAAGAGGATCAATAGGGATTTACTACAGACATATTTCCATTGCCAATTTGATTTGGGGTAATCGTTGAAGATACATGACGATTCCCCTTTTTCATCTGACAAAGATCATTAGTAATTGTTTACCGCGTCCTGGATATAACATAATTGTTAAACCTGGAATATGCGATATGCCTATTTTGGGATGGATATTTCGATTTAGATTGCACTGGTTTTATTCATATAAACATTGGTTAATTTTAATTTAGAAATAAATTTTCATAAAATTCAAATATACGAAGGCCTCAAAAGGATGTACTGCTTGCATTGACTTGATTTATATTCATGCAAACTTTTCTGAGTGCATATTGAGCACGACATTCTTCAGAACATAATAATATATTTCTTCATTAAGAAATCAAATTAGTTATGGAAACTAATCATAATAATACTACTAATATTCAGCTTTCATATAGCGATTAATACATCTCGGACGTCTCTAAGCGCTCTATAGATATACTATTACCCCGGTCATACTGTGTTACGGTACACTATAATTAGATACCACATATAGTTATAATTATAAAGATAGAAATACTGAACTACGATATTCATATGGAAGTATAGGCCTATTTGTTAATTTGTTTTCATTGTGCAGGAATATGTTTTCGAAATATAAAGGGGGTCATCTCAGGGTCAAGTTCAAACTACTGGTTGGGAAGTGTTAATTGTGATCTAATCGTCATCAATTCATACAACCAATTAGGATTGTAAGTCAGCAAACCAACTTATGTTTCTAGTAATTGCCGTGTAATGATTGCTGTAGGCGAGCCAAACCCTCTCTTACCGACCTTCCTATATCCGCCCAAGTGGGCGATAAACTCGCACTATATTTTAACCTTTGATGCACCTTGTTGTTTTTTTTCATCTCTCTTTCTCTCTCTCTCTCTCTCTCTCTCTCTCTCTCTCTTTGGTCATCTCCCTATCTCTCACTCTGTCTCTGCATACAATTAGAAAATGTGTTAAACATAGGATATTCAAGAACAACACAATACTATGCAGTCTCCAAACACCACATTCCGATTCATCAATGTAAGTTTACGGAAAATTTGTTCTCGAAATGTCCAACGTATAAAAGGGTAAAGGAGCCTAATAAACTACTTTGATATTCTGTAAAGTTTATTATGTCTGCAGAGAAAGATGTTTTTATTTATTTGTTTCTATGCACTAGTAAGCATAAATAGGGTCTTATTCACATAGTCATGCAGGTATTGATGTGCCGCGCTTTAAAAAAAAAAGAGAATGCTTTTATTTGTCATACAGTGGTCATATCACGTAGCCACTCCTTTCTGTACTACCTACCAAAACATTGCCAATTCAATGATCATTGTTGAAATAATCATTATTTGAGAGCCAGAATAGGCACACAAGTCATCCACAGAATTGTTATTCTCTTGTTACAAAGAAAACTAAAGAATAACAGCTTGCACATCCTTTTGAATGGCTTGTATACCAATGAGGCTCTAAGGAGCTTAAAACCGCTAAAGAGTTTAAGATCCTTGGATTCAGAACAAAACTTATTCTCATGTAGATCTCCCTTTCGAAGCCTCGAAGGACACAGAGAAGGCTCTTTAAAAGTAAACAAAAGTGTTGTACCCTATAAAATAAAAACGAGCCAATTCTTTGCTTATTTTGCAAAGTCACATTAGTATTTCACATCATATATTTGTTATTTCGTTGACAAACAATGTAAAAAGTATTTGCTCATTTTACGGCGATTTAAAGAGGCCTGTGTCATTGGGAAATGGTTTTGTAAAGATCTTTCTTTGTATGATTTCTGCAAAATCATTCGATTTCTTGAGCAGATGTTTTATATTATCAAATCATTGAATATGATGAAGTCCATGACTTCACAACTTATTTCAAGGATTGTGCGAACAATGGGATATCCGAATGTCATTGAGAACGAGAAATGAATGAACATCGTCTAGATAAGATGATGATGAGATGATGACGACAAAATTATCGGTTAAGTTTAGGATGTAAGCCGTCGAATGTAAGTGATCTTATTCATTCAAACACCATGTCCCCTGCACCCCCATTCCCGTTCTCACTGCACGATAAGTTTAGTACAGAGTGTAACAAAATCAGAGTAATAGAGATAAAAGAAACACAGACAGAATATACGTGAACAGTATGTACATTGAATAACATTTGAAAGGTAACGTTTTCTTTAACTATATTGGTACGGTTTGACAGGCATTAGCAGGGACTCTGAAGGTACACACACGTTGACACGTCAGTCAACAGTATTGTTGCTATAGTTGCAAAGATATCTAGCTTTCGAAGTTTAATGTCTTCCTGATTCTGTAAAAGTAAGCGTACACAAGATGTCATTTTCTCAATTCAAGTAATTGAATGTTAGTGTTAAAAAAATGCTCAGTAAATTCGAGCATCTTTTTTTTCTTTTCATCTTTTTGATATTGAGTTCTTCAGAAATCGGCAAACCTTGTTAACTTTCATTTGATAGAACACATATGATATAATTTGTAAACAAAAAAAAGGTTTGTGTTTATACTCTCTTTAAAAAAAAAAACAGTTTTTAGAATAGCACATAAGATAGCGCTAATATACAGTATCAGTTAGCTTTGGTAACTGGACCTACACGTAAGCCTTGGATCTAGTCCATAGTCCAGAACTTGGTCCTAACTGATTGACAAGGGGTTCTCTGCGTGAATTGTCTACCGTGTCATAAGAAGCCATAATCTAACCCTTTTATCCAAAGGTTTCAAAAACATTATTCCGAAGGCTGGGTGACAAGAGATATAGTAAAGAGGTTGCTCTTTGTAAAATACGCTTTTGAAATTTCAATCTTTGTTATGACACACTCAAAGTATCGTATTTAGTTTCTCTATTGGTGACTTGCAGTCGTCTTTAAATTCTAAATGTATGATCCCATACACGGGGGCATATCCATTCAAAAAGATGACCCCCCCCCCCCNATGAGCCCCCCCCCCGCACTTTTCATGTTTATCAATTTCTGGATACATTGTGCATGCTTAAGATGCGAAATATTTTCAGCAGGATTTGCTCAACATAACCAAAAAAATTGCATGTATGACAGAAAAATGATGAATCGTGAAAACACATTTCCTTTCTTTTCCCCCATTTCCCTCACAATTTAAGCTAAATCTCCACTCTTTGGTCACGTCTTAAGTTTTAATGGGTCGACTAAGGTCGGACATGTTGCTTTATCGGCCCAGACAGGCAGTCCTGACTTACCCCGTTTCAACACTTTCCGTTTTTGTACATGATGCCAAACCAAAATCCTATTCTCAATCTAAGACCAACATACTTTGTCCAATAGAACGTCCTGTAATGTGACATTTTATTCTTGTATTCCACTTTTAGTTGTTTCTTTTGCTGTCCTTTTCTTCCTTCACTTTGTCTTTTTGTGCATTCTTTGTTACATTTGTTATCTGTGTAGTTCCCATTCTTTTAAATTATCTTTTATTATTAAAATTAGTTGCCCAATTCTATCATTCAATCATCTTTATTATTTTGAAATTAAACCCAATTCGGTATACTATTTTGAAATGAATCCAAATCGGTAAAGTATTCAAGTATCAATTGTCCAGAATGTACTAAAATAGCTTATGATTATTTCTCATATAAAAAAAATGGTGTTGGTTTGGGGGCTATTTTGCTTTTAACTGAGTTTATTTAAGGCACTAAGAAAACTGATAATACAAATGAAGCGAATGTCTCTGTAAACTCGCACTAAATATTAATACTATTCTGCAAAACAAAAAATTGATAGTTTGATAGATATTAAATAATTCAAACACTTTCATTCTCACATTTTCTCTCTCCTCCCTCTCTCTTCTCTTTCTCTTGTCATATCTCAATCTTTATGCCGTTTGCATTAGTAAACATTAGATAGCGGAGAGACACTAGTTACTCCTGTAGTAGTTTAAGGCAATTAGTCAGGTTTTAGGGGAGTTCCCCGGCCATCGTTCATCCTTGGAGCGACCCCTCTGCTGAGCAAAACTTAATTTAACGGATATGAGTGTAACAATCCTAGTTATTACACATCCGTTCTTTATATCTCCTTCTGTTTTGTTTCGAATGTGACTAGTCTGTCTTCCAGGAGATCGGCCCTTTATATTGCTCTTTATAAATCTTTTAAAAATTCCCTCTCTCAAATAGAGTACGAATGTTTTCTGTGACAATCCTAGTTAAGACATGCTTACATAGAAATAAAGCTATCATAGACAATTAGAAGGGAAAAACGGATGATAATTAAAACAATCAATGTATTATAGGAAAAGCCTTGAATTTATATTATTGAGGATTGAAATAACCTAATTTGTCCTCGAAAGTAGACTACGCCAAATGTTGTCATTTGTGAAATCGCGTAATGTTCAATTGTCTTCTTGTTCCATTAGGGTTCCGAATTTTATGCGCTGCGTATCAAATAGTCTCTTCCCCCATCAATACCTGAAATATGAATTACGTCAATAAAACATTTGAGCTAGAAAAGAGTTCATCTTAATGTTGTTTTTTTTTATTATGAAAAGAACAGGGCATGCAATAAGACGATACCACATTTCAATCAATACGCATGATGTAAAATTTATGCACAAGATATAACAACTTCAAAACCAGATAATTATGTAATATTCGAAAAAAAATGCGGTGGAAACATTACTGGACCATGTACTTCACGAAATTTAATTTCAAGGGCTGTTATTTCATCTAATCAACATTTTTAAAAAGTCTTTTTTAAATCGTATCAAATTTACTTAATTTAAACAACTTAAAAAGACAAAAGAAACGACAGCATGGGTATCTGTTGGATATCCTTGGATTTCTTATCCGATATTTGAAACACTGCAGGGTAGGAGCGTGATACAATCTATAATTATGTAAATATAGAAAGGGGTACATGGACAAGAGAAGAAATGGAACAGAAATGACTGTAGTATTAGACAGAGAGAGGGAGAAGGGGATGGAGAGATTATAGATAGAGAGGGAAAGAGGGGCGGTATAAATGGGAGGGAGTGGGAGAAAGAGAAAGAGAGAGAGAGCGACTTATTAGGGACAGACATTATAGAGAGACACACACAGAGATATACAGAGAGAGAGAGAGAGGAATAAAAAATATCGAGAGTGGAGAATGGGAGAAAGAGAGACAGGGAAGAAAGAGAAAGTGAGCGAGAAAGGGATGAAGGAAGAGTGACTGATATAGTGAAAATTATCCAACGATCTTATAAATAATATTTTAAAAATACATACTAACAACAAAATAGCTAAGGTATAAAAGAGAAACAGATATACTCATGATGAAATGAAAATTAAATAGGATATGTATGTAGTTACTGTGGACATGGTGGAGGAACAAAATATAATTGTGCTGTATTATGTTAAATAAGATAGAGATATAGATAAGAGAGAGAGAGAGAGAGAGAGAGAGAGAGAGAAGGCAAGATACGATAAAAAGAGAAACATCTTTTTCATGTGCCATCAGAAAATTCATTGAGAGATCATTCATTTTAATATATGAATCAATAAAAACATCAGAATCATTTTTGTTAGCCAGATAGGCTTTTGTAAGATGTGCGTGCTGCAGGGAAGTAAAATTGAGTGAAAGTGAAAGCGAGAGACGGTAATAGGGGTGATCCATAACAAATCAGAAAATTGAGATGCAGTCCAACTCTAATTGATATAAATATATTCAATCTCGTCTTTTAAGTATGGTTCAAGTCATTACAGAGCCTTTCTTTTGACACCTAATGGTAGTTGTTTCGCTATCTAAATAATAAATAAGTTAGGAAAGTGTTCAACTCTAACATAATGCATTGCGTTTTTAACGGCCATGCTTTATACAATCATTACATTAATGTATCATGTTTTTTAGTTAACTTTCCTAATTGGATTACTCCGTAATAATCCTGTTCTCTTAAATTGAATTATCTAAACACACGATATTTGAGTTTACCTATTATGTCTTTCACTTCTTTCTCACCCCTCTCTCTCTCCCCATTCTCTCTCCACCCCCTCTCTCTCTCTCTCTCTCTCTCTTTTTCTCTCTCTCCCTCTCTTTATCTCCTTCCCCCTCTCTCTTTCTTTCTCTTTCTCTTTCTTTCTCTTTCTTTCTCTCTATCTTTCTCTTTCTCCATCTATATTTTTAAGATTTCTCACTGATTACCCTTTCCCAATCACATTCTCGATACTGCTCGATACCTTTTCCCCTTTTCCCTCGGCGAGGAAGAGGAAACATTACCCCCACCTCTCTCTTCCGAGCTACTTGCTAAGATCCCCCACCAGGGTCTATCGAAAAGGGGGTTAAAAATACCCTCATCGCTTTAAAGTCATTAACTCTCGGGTAGTATTGTATCTTATCCAGCACCGACATTTGAAGTTCAACAGTGTGAATTTTAAAGGTATGAGTATCTATTATGAAATACTATAGGCCAGTGGCTGCGTTCGTACTACCATCACCACCACCACCACCACCACCACACCCATCACCCCGCCCCCACTACTCCTACCAACGAACCCACCTCTAGCCTTGATGAACTCACCGGTAAGGAATAGTATCCATTGTTCAGCCCATTCTTGAAACCATGGTAAGTGTTCCTATTCCGAGTGGGCGTGTACCCTTGGTAACCACTGTCAAAGCTATCATTCGCATTCACATCACCACATCCAAACCCTCCTCCTCCTCCTACTCCTCCGATACCGCCACCACCAGCATCCACAACAGTACTGTTGTCCGGCCCATCAGGGACCAGTCGAATCACCAGGGTGTTTGCACCATTGGAGGAGAGGGTAAGTGAGTACCCCCCTGACAGATTCGGCAGAGATATCACTCTTTCGTGACGGCTCATGTTTGGTTCCGATTTCAAATCGTATTCCAAAGACAAATTAAATTCTATTCCAAAATATTTATGATGGGAGTAAAACACGATTCTCCCTTTATAGGTAAAAGTTGTCAGTTAGTATGGAATGAAATTGTAACATAAAGCGCCACACAGGGGCTTTTTGAAGAAACGTAGCGAAGCAGATTTTCTTTAAAAATCAGTTCCTTTTTTCTTCTTCAGAGTCAGGTACTAAATACGGTTATGCTCCCAGTATCCAATGTCCATGCCTCGTGTTGCAGATAACTTGACAACATCGCGAGTTGACGACGAGAACACTACACAACCGTGGCGACTTGAGTCATTCCTTCTCCAACATAAAACAAGCTTCTCTTATCTACAAGCAAATAAAATACATTTGCTCAATATTTCCACGATAATGTTTTCCACGCTCCCAGAATTCAAGAGTTTATGACCGCGAAAATATAACAGAATATTAGATCAGAAATCTTATCCGAAAGACTTTCATATCTCTCAAAATCTGATCAAATCTAAATATATCGGCTACCCTGCAGCTACAGCATCCTTTAGATGTACCAGAACTCTGCGCTGATCTAAATTTATTGTCTTCTTTATTTTCCTTTTTGTCTTTAACCGAGTATAGCCAATATTTAGACAGCTATCAGCTCCGAAAGGTGCGAAAACTAATCAACGTTGAAGTACCTGACGCGAGAAGGACAGTCTCTTAAATAACGTATTCCAGTCCTTGATAAATCATTAAGTGACTCATTATTTATATCCTCATCAGATGTAAATAGAACATCAAGATTTAATGGCCGACTTCTCAGTGATACGCGAATGATGTCTGAATGTTCCACCGTCGCTCTAAATTTTTCCAGGAGGTGACTGGATCGAACTACTTTTGGAAGATAGAGTATGCACCGCGTTTGACTGGAGCGATGATCCAATCCAATTACTTTGTTTTTTTTCTGTGTTATGGGCGGAAATGTTGTATTGTTGTTCACGGATGTCAGACACCTTCCCCTCCGTACAAGCGTTTGCTCTGGTCTGCAATTTATTATGAGGTGTGGCAAAACTCCACGAAAGTCCACAAATCAGATGCCCCCCTCCAAGCATCCGTTCAAGGGTTCGCGTCGTCCTGGATGGAGCACCCTGATAGGAATGAGTGAGCCCTTGAGTCGACATGAAGGCAACACCGAAATATTCTATTAGTCATACCAAAGTTTTTCCCCACAGGCAGCAGAGAGCGAAACGAATTGTACTCGGATTCGCTCGCATGCCCACCGATTGCGCGTTGACAAACGTGAATAATAATTTATCCGCACGCAATATTAAAGGAAAACCCAACTGTTACGAAAAATTAGGAAATGTATGTTGGTTATACCCGTCTTAAAAGATTGATAAAGGTGATTTTCCATCTTTTCTAAGAAGAAGTAGGAAAACAATCCAGATTTCTGAAAATAAGCCTTGTATCTGTTCAAAGCAGAGTATAAATCATTCAAAATTTTCACTAAATTTACAATTTACATAATGACTCATGATATGCTTTGAACCTTCATTTATTTAACCAATTGACTACCGAGTTTCCCATTTTAATCGGCTTTATACAGAAACCTACCAGTTCCCGTCAGCGATGGGTAATAATATAATTGCAGGGCCCTCAGGGAGAACAGTATGAATACGGATGAGGCTACCCTGGGTAAACAAGACGTATTATTACTATTATTATGATTATTATTATGGGATAAATTTTCAATCGTTCGTTAACGATGACTGCATGGTTACTGCCCTGAAGTTTATTATGACGTAAATAATCTAATAATGGTTAGCGGTTCAAAGATGTGGTTTACTAAAATAGGAAGGTACACCACATTATAGGACACACCTGTGCCGATGCACTGCAGTGCAATATTTCTGAGCGCATCGACATTAAGCATTGCTAAATATAACATTTAAGTAACATGCTTGGTTTATTCAAACACAAACAAAAAGAAATTTATTTAAAGAATATTTTAAACGGAGAATGGGAGTGGGGTCAAATTTTGCCCAGAAGTTTGTCTATAGGAAAGAAATGATTATGTTCTCACTCTAAAATAATGATCTAACGCGTCCTTGATTCCAAATTTTGCCGCCAACAGAAACTTCAACCGTTCTAGGGAAAAACCGTCGTTTTCATTTTGGTTGTTGTTGTTTTAAATTCCGATTAAGTTCTTAGTTTTATAAAGAATCATCATTAATGTTCCAAATAACAGAAACTAGAAAATTACAAATGTGAGATAAGGGACTGAAATGCTATCCCTATGAAAAAAAAAAGTTTTTTGGGGGATGCATTTTTTATTTTGTCCTTTTCCCTGTGTTTGCTCGAGTTCCTAGTAAATGACGCCAAAACCACCCCAGTGACCAGGAACAAACTTCCACATGCATTGCCGCATGCTAGTAACTTGCGGCGCGGTCAACATAACGGAAATTCGCCGGTATTTATCTGGCATTATGCAATCTAACAGCTATTGAAATGTGATTCATAGTATGTCTGACTCGATTAATGACATCCTAAACGGTTAGATGTCCCAATGGGTCAATGAAAGAAGATAATAAGGGCTCAGAGTTAGAGGGTTGGTCTTGAGACTCATAAAAGTGCGTATCCTCAAGTTGGCTAATTAGGCAATCTGTATCCAGGTGTTGCTTCGACCAAGACATGGTACATCCTGCCTATGACCATTATCATGACCTTAGAAAGGGCGTTGATATTAGAGGACAGGTCATCGGTTTCTATCCATTTGGTCCTCCGACGCCAATTTGTCCACTCCCAAATTCGTCCCCTCGCATCTTGTCATGGTCATTTAAGTGTGGATCCTCAACTTGGTCGTAAACGAGGACAACCTGGATTCAGGTGTTCCTTCGACTAAGAAGAATTGAATAAGAATCTTATCATGACCTTGTAGAGGGCAGCGATCATTACATTTTACCAAAGGACGAGTTATTGGATTCCTGCCATCTGGTCCTAGACCAAATTGTCCACCTCCAAATTCGTCCCATCGCATCTTGTTTCAACCGAGATGGCTTTTCCAAATGAGCTCATTTTCCTCATACTTTTTTATTTAGTTGCTCCGTCTGATTGATGAACGTCTGGGCTCTCACCTAGTTTGTTTAGAATAGCCACTTGGTATACACAAATAACAGAGAACCAATGATATTAAGGGCCACTTTGGAGAGCTTTGTCGTATCACACCGTATGTCCAAGGGTCTACGCCATATGAATAAAAGAGATCTAGTACTGATCAATTATTGTTAGAAAGAACTGTCCGTTATTTCTTTAATCAGTTGTGAAACTAGTAGTAAAATGTGGAATAGGATACATGTAACTTTATGGACCATTATGATCATAGTAACAAATGAAAAGCATGTAATCGACAAACATGAGATTAAAACAAAATGTTTAAATGTACACGATGTTGCATGCGAAACGATTCTAAAAGAAATACCAGTCCACGTGGTCGAAGAATGCCTTTAGGATGCTTCAATAAACCAATAATTGGCATCAAGAAAGAATTGTAAGCCATTCAAAAATGTGTTGACGAATACATTCCAAAGTTAACATAACAAATAAATACAATTCTTTCACGCCAGGTTGCAAATTTTTCTTCTCCACTTGATGAATTAGTTGTAATTCCGTCGGGCGTCAGTCAAATCCCTTGATGCAAATTAATAAATTAAATACCTATCCCGGCTTGACATCATTAGGCAATAATGCTTCATGATTTGAAAATATTCAGAGTTTTTATAGACACATGGGTGGTGCAATTATACACAACCCCTCCAAGTTTGTGAAAGGAATGCATGAACAATATTTCAATTACATGTAAATAAAATCATTTGTATTCTAGAACATGCGACATATACGGTTCATACTCTTTCTTGATTGCACTTATCTTTTTTTTACACTTGCATTCATCGCACGTTTTGCTCTTGAAACATTTAATCTAATATTTATCTATCACTTCTGTAACAGCCATGTTAAGGATAATATTTTCTTAATTTGGATCCAGAATTAGTTCATGTCTCACCCTGTAATCCCGGTTTCTGAAGGCCCCTAGTTCTAGGACGAGTCAGTATTCCCGACCTTCTCGATCCTACACCCCAACCTAACTGGGTCTGAATGACAACCCTATGGTGCCTGGTCGGGGACATCACTCTGACTCATTTCGGTCGTTTTCCCCTCAAAAAATGAGGATTCGGAAGTTATCGTGTTAAAGCGAAGGAGTCGTAAGCGAGCACTCAAGTATAGTGACTTATTCCTCCCGACTCTTGCATATGAGTTGAACTTTGAGAGTGAGGAAGTGAGAGTTTACATAAAATAGATAGTAAAAGAAATCATAAAAATCTAGCAAGTGCCAACCTTAGTATTAGTAGTAGTAGTAGTAGAAGTAGTAGAAGTAGTAGTAGAAGTAGGAGTAGAAGTAGTAGTAG
>BEXV01002612.1:43189-56993 GCA_003118195.1 Hemicentrotus pulcherrimus
CAGACAGAGCAAGACTAAGAACTTGAAAAAATTAGATCAATAATAGACAATACATGATTGGCAGATTAAACTGAATGCACGAATAAATAAATAAAAACCTTAGTCATAATTTTGTCAGAACATGAAGTTGTAATCCAAAATTAGGATTAAAGATCCCCGGTATTTCCAGGGGCAAGTCTAGTCTAAAAAAGGGCTGATAGAAAATGGCCTACCAAAATTTTAAAATAGATTTCAAGTCTGCTGACCGCCGCATGAAAGAGGAAAGTCTAAAGACACCAAGACACAAGATGGAGATATTCTTGGTATTTCGTAATGGTCAGTGGAAGTCACGTGGCATCCATCAACAGCAGACCAAATGTGTTCTTCATCTCCATCTAATTAATCATGATTATATATCAGGAAGAAAGGGACAGGGTCCACAGAGGCTCGTTTTGAAACCGTCATTTAAGTCTCTAAGTTTTCAGACATCCATTAATAACTAATGGGCGTACCCCATCCATGGGATGTCCACGAGCTTACGATGGTTTCGGGAAACTGTGATCAAACGATTGACCTCGGTCACATCAACGAGACCAAGCACCAGGCCGACAATAGACCGATTTTTGTTTTATTAATGCATTACCCCGAATGGTCAGTTTCGTCGAAATTGAATAGGTTTGGGACCGGTTTGGTGGTCTAACCGTGAGGCCCGGACTGAGGTGTAAAACTAAGGAGACCGACAACAGACCGAGCACAAAATAGCATTACCAAGAATAGCAAAATAATGGTTCGTCGGTTTGTGATACGGTTTGTGATATGACTGGAGTATTAGAGAAATGTAGCCCATAATGACAAAAGAACGTAAGGTCTGGTCAAACCACAACCACAGACCTCTGGTCAGTCACGTACTTTAAAAACGTCATTAAGAGACGGGGAAGGGGTGACGCCATAATTACATATCTTTTGTTTTGTTCAATATTATTGTTGTTGGCCATGATCCTCTCAACTCGGGAACGCCGAGTGATTAGTTGCATACGAAGAGAGCGGTATATCTGTGAGAGATAAGGCTTACATTTAGTACAAGTATTACATTTAATGCCCCTTAAAAGTTAAATACATTGGTTAAAAGTAAATTCGCAAGAAACGTACGGTACTTATCAAAGTTTATAATTATTGAATGCAGATCGACTGTCGAGCACCATTAACTCTGTATTTATTGCAAACGAATGACAATTTTTAAAAAAAGGGAGAGTAAGACGACAAAATCCAGATGCTTTAAACTACAAATTCTAAAACCATTGCTATCATTTCTTTAAATTGATGTTAACAATAATCTTCAAAAATATTGAAGTACCTCGCCTACCAATGCCTCTTAGGCCAATCGTTCTCAGAATAACATCATGAAATGATTTATGATTCCGATATATTTGTCATTGCGTTAAGGCTATCTGGATGGAATAGCACTCAATCTAAACACGGTATCTCACGTATGAGCCGTTGAGATTACATGCAGACCGAGGGTGGCGAAGCTATGGAGAGGATCATGGGGCTCCCGCCCCCTCTCATCAATAGGGGGCAATATAAAAGCAAATATAAAGAAAACGTGTGGAGAGAGGAAATGGAACATGAAATTACAATGATACGATCAACTCCCACACCCTCGATCCCCCATTCAATGATGTTGCTCCGTCGCATTTCATCCTCCCAAAAAATGATACCCCTCCCCCTCCTCCCATGGATGGACCCATGCTACGTTAGTGAAAGATGAAACATCTATCATAACATGAGTGACTATCTACATCGTATTTCATACCGGCTTTCTTTCGTAAGCAAGATGAGATGACCTTAGATGTTGTATCAAGAGCACGGAGCGAGGAAGGAGGAGGGATGGGGCCCGCTATACAGGCAGATGATGGAAAGGTGGAGAGAGAAAATGAGAAGGAGGATGGTAGGGAAGGGAGAAGACGCAGCAGGATGAAATGTGCCAAGCCCCCAATTCCTGGACCAACTCCCTTGCTTTCCTCGCGAGGCTGAGCTGAAATCACAATGTTACAAATAAAATGTATCTTTACAATATTACTCATCACAGTTTTAATTACTAGGAGTAATCATAAAATGTAGTTTAAGCTTCTACGAACCTAAACATTTAACTGGCAAGGTTTTTGCAAGGTTTTTGTCAAATCTTGAAGACTTTCTAGTGATTCTACACAAAGACAGCAGACAGCAAGGACGTCTGAAGAATCACTTGGCTTGAGGAAGTCAATCATTGTTTGAATCATGTGAATGCTTGCCTATCAAATTTTAAGGATGAATACGATCACAAAGACTTTCGAAAAACAATCTAGAATGTCCACCACCCATTGAAATGTACGAAAGTTGCAATAGCATATTACGTAATCTGAACATAGTTTCTTCAAAGTTTTTTTGGGGGGAGCATGTTAAGAGTGGACAAATGCTCATCTGTTAAATCTAAGGTGAGTAAGAACTTAAAACTACATCTTATTAATAAATAAAAGTATTACAACAAACATCAAAGATGGCGCTCTTCATTTACCTCGTGCAGGAAAGGAACACTCGATATATAGCACCACACATAATTATGGCAATAAGTTATAGTTATGACACTAGAACGTGTCCCCTGTTTCAGGTCGAAGTGTTTGTCCTCACATCACTTTTATACAGATTGCTCAAGGTATGTGGACATGGCCGAAATACCAACCGCATAAACAAAATCCTTAGAGAAGATATGTCTGTTGACACTGCCAGACTCTAACACTCGACCGTCTCTCGAATACCACCAGACATATCATCATAGCAACGCGCATAGCAACCGATGGTGACATCATTCTCTTGTCCACTCAGCGTGTACGTGTTGCATAAATTATTATGTTTGGTGATACTTTCCTCGCAGAGATAGCAAGGAGAAAAACCTGTAGAACTTGGGAAGTTCAGCAAAACCCGAAAAACTCATTGCAGTCTTCATGTCACCATATTGATTTTTTTTTGATAATCAGCGTGTAACTAGAACAGACGTAGGATGTGTGTGTGTCTCACATGGAATAATTAAAATTTATTACAGCTATAAATTCTAAACAGTGAAGTTTTTAGAAGTTAACTACCCCGAAGCACATTTAAAGTGATTGACTTTGTCAGGAATAATCGAAGAAGTTCAAGGTGATATTTCATTAAATCATATAAAAGTTGTAGTACACTTTAATAATGATTGAATTCGATTGATAGCTCGAATACATGAGAAAGGGATGAGAAGCAGATGGGATGCGAAGTCACGTGACCTTGTTCCCACCCAAATGTCTTCATAAGCTCTGTGCCTCATCAATAAACAAAATCACCCATCTATCCATCCACGCATCCATCATTCTATCCATCCATCAATCCATCCATCCACTCATTTATTCAATACATCATCTCTTCAAACTTTCTTCTATCATTTCGCAGAAAGAGCTCGCCGTGCTCCCAGCTTTGAGGGCGCCATCGTGGACCAAGTTCTGCTTAGAGGGTGTGAGACGATGCTCACGGGGAATCTGAAAAGGATTGGTCTACTCTCAGCGGTTAGGACATAGCTGCGGGACTGATTAAGAAGTGATTGAAAAGGACGGAGAGGAAAAGAAGTAAGAGGATGGATTAATACAAGGCAACTTATACAAGAATACTATCCATCCTTCCCTCCATTCATCCATTCTTGGCTATGCACCTGGGCATGCAAATCCAATTATTGTAGGAGAGGCGTCACTCAGGGCTTTAAACAAGTCTGCTTGCTTGAGGAATCGGAAGAGTCCATTTCGACGCTGGGCCAAAGTTCAGGCTAATCAGAAAATGATCGGAAAGAATTATACTGATTGAGTGGGAAACTTGATAGGATGCTAATACATGGTTGCTTCCATCGAGACAAATAGTGTGCTATGCACCTAGGTTGCAAAGCTAATCATTGATTGAGGGGTAGCGCTGAGGGACAATTCTACCGAGAAACCAGGGGTTAGGGGGGGGGGGGACTGGAAGACTTAAACTGTGGCCGATCAGATTATAATTGAAAAGGAGAATGTGGAAAGGAAAGTAGGGGGTTACTACAAGGTATCTCCTATCACTTCGCCCGATCCTTCCACCCATCCCTCTGCGTCAAGTGCAGCTGGGTTTGAAAATCAAATCACTGTTTGAGGGGCACTGCTTAAGGACAGTTCTGCTTGGGGACTCGAACGAGCGAGTCTCTTTCGGCTTTGAGACCAAGCCTATGGTTGATCAGTATTTAATGAAAAGGGAGGGATGGGGAATGGGAGGGATCGCATGTATCATTATTTCCTTCTACCCTTTCGAAATGGATAGCTTCCATGCAGCTGGGTTTGCAAACCTAATCATCGATTGAGGGGCGCCGATGAGGGCCATTTCTACTTGGCAAAACAATGCTCGGGGATCTAAACAGGGTAGGCCTCCTATTTGCTGGAAGAATAACTTTGTTTATTATTATGACTGATCAGGACATGATCGTCCCCTGATGACTGGAAAGAAAGGTAATAGAAAATGGGGTAGGGGGAGGGTGAATAATATTTTCATCACAATGCATCCTGCTGAAGCAATTAGACTTATGGCGCAATGTCTTGATCCGCTCACAGCAAAGTGCAAGTTTGTTGTCGGGCGGCCTCAAAAGGGAACCACAAAATGCATGCACAAGTATAATACAGACATACAGCTGTTAATACACATCTTCCTTCACAGGGGGTTTCACACATACTTTAATGTGAGCATGTCTTCATTGATATTCCCTTGACATGTGGTAAGATGTGGAACTATTCACTTGTTCCAGTGGGCAAAGAGATTTTGATATGAGATAGAGATTGGGTAATGATCCGTGTGGTAGGCTTCACTTATTTGGAAGAAAAGGGTTAGGGCAAAACAATATTGAAATATTTTCGAGGAAAATAACATCCCGTTTAAAACACATACGAAAAAACTTCGCTATAACAAAATA
Organism: Hemicentrotus pulcherrimus; assembly: GCA_003118195.1. NCBI lineage: Eukaryota > Metazoa > Echinodermata > Echinoidea > Camarodonta > Strongylocentrotidae > Hemicentrotus > Hemicentrotus pulcherrimus. Next base: position 48,150 of record BEXV01002612.1, read on the forward strand.
TAATCAAAACAAGAGTTCACTTCTGTCTGCTTACGTATGCCAAACGTATGTAAGAAACACAAACAAGATAAATAAGGCTTAGGTAGAATGAAATGTATAATTCAAAGTGCTTAGAACTTCTCAGTATCTTTTTTAAGTGTTGCACGATGTTATAGTTGTACATTTTACAATAATTTTCCCTTTTTTGTAAAGTGCCGGAGAGTAAGTATATGTACAATCACGCATGTATTTTTTACTCAAGTACTTTAGATAACATACATTATACTATACAAAATTAATTTTACTTCCGCACAAAAGGTTTAAAAAGTACCTCTACATATTGACAATATTGACATAAGCGATTGAAACAATCACGTCATTTAGTAGGTGTGCAAGTCATTAGTACAACATGACCCACATGTGACGTGACCTCGATAAAATTCAGGTGACGATGACAGAACTACGTGACGTCACAATACACATTATATAGATCTACGTCAAGAGCTGCGATGAATACTTTCCCATATCAAATTCAACTTCCCACTAATAATTAGATCCATTAGAACCCCAGAGTCGTCGATTAGTCATCGGAATTTCTTTTCCTTCTTCCTGTTCTTCTTCTTTTTCTTTTTCTTCTTCTTCTTCTTCTTCTTATCTTTCTTGTCTTTCTTGTTCTTTTTCTTCTTTGAAGAGAAGTACTTTTCAATCGGAGGATGGCATTCAATGATACCAACACTTAATTATGACAATTATCAGGAGCATCTCTTCACCCTAGTTGACGTCCCTGAACCCGGCACGAGGGCCTATCAAGATACATAACATATATAAATTCAGGAACTGTAAGTTTGAAAGTTAGATGCTTTTATTCAAAATACGAAAGAACGAAAGTACTCAGTGTAAGTTTTAGAGCACATAGTCCGCTAAAACCTAACGATTATAGATCACGTTGCTTAATACATGTGGCCATAAGACTCACAGAATAGAACACCCTCCCTTATCCACGTATACATGAATGTTAATGATATTCGCGGCCTTGATCGTATTGGGTTAGGGAAAGTTGTGAGTGTGTTTAATTTTACAATAGTCGTTTTACAATTCTACAACTTATTCAGTTTCATCTTATATTTTTTTACCTCATCTCCACCAACTAAAATAATGTTTTACGATCTTACTTAGATAACTCGAATTAAAAGTCGTAGGCGCGTAGAATGTTTCCGTGTCTCCAAGTGTTAAGAATGTACATTGTGTTTATACGACTGTGTCAGTAACTGCGGGATAGGGAAAGGAGATAGGGACGGTATCATATTATTTGCGTCATAATTCGCTCTGCTACAATACAAAGGGATCATATTTCTGTTAGATCATGATTTATATGCTCATGAGCTCGAATGCCAAGCAGCATCTATTTCAGATCACATAACTTTCGTTACGCCAGGCTCGTGTTCATACAATAACTTTAAAAAGAATACGAATCGAAAGACATCAAAGAAATCAACTAGAGGCAATTCAATACCATGTTGTATTTTCTATATAAATCATGTTCGGTTTACGTAATATGACATTTTCACGTTCGCTTTATCAGGTGACGCACAAGGCTCTTGAATGGTTGAAAACACTAAGATATAAAACCATATTTTATTCAAACCCCACTCATGTCCATATTTTATGTGCTTGGATTCATTTTGCATCGTCAACTATTCAAAAAATAATGTTAACCTTTTTATCAATGATCTTCATCAATTGTATGCTTCATAGTATATTACTGTTGTTATACACTTGGAGTGGAAATTAACTTTGATTTTTTGTTTTAAAGTCTGCTAGAATCGTTGATAACCACAGTAGAACGAAGAGGAATAAGTAGCTTTATATTATTGCCGAAATAAATGGCAATTTCTTCTCTCGAACATCAACAAATCTAAGATCAAACTGTTTTACGATCTACGTTAGATATCAGTATTTTTTAAAAAAACAGAGAGAGAGAAGAACTTCGACTTTTTTTTCCCCCATTGTTAAGGTGTATCATTGCATTTACAGTTATGTGCATAAATTGGTGCTCCTGGCCTTGTTTCGTATTTCTTACTTTGTTACAGAAGAGGTGTCGTAGTCGAGTGGTTTAAGCACTTGGGCTTGAAATGCATAGGTTGTGGGTTCGATCCCCGACACGGCACCAATGCCCTTTGGCAAAGCATTAATTTACATTTGCCACTACATACCCAGGAGAGAAATGGGGACCTGGTATGACGAGTTTGTGTTAGGAATTGCCAAATGGTAGGAATACTCCCCAAGGAGTGAAGATGGTGCACATTATGAGTGAATCAATCCGATGACCGGGTAAAGCGATTAGAGACTGTATTTCGCTAAATAAATCCATAATTGTGATGTCATATGGTTTTGTATAGAGTTAGGTCCGGAGTTCAGGTATTGTAAGAATTTGATGCGAAGCGAGTGTCATAGGAGCAAAGGCTGTACAACAGCATAAATGTCTTCCTTTCTTAATTTACAGCTTATGGGTAACCCGTTTTGAAAGGTGTTGTGATCTTGAAAGGGTCAATCTATCATCTTATCGGATTTTAGACTATGTAAACTTTTATAATGTTGATATACATCATAATGTATATACTTATCTGATGGGCCCTCTCCAATTTAAAAACAGGGGGGAGAGAAGACAAAGCTTGTTTTTCTTTTAATATACCATTTTCGTTGCTGTTTTATATAATAATTGGACTCATTATGACACTTTTAAAGAGAATACACGACGCAATTCAATATATAGTCCATGTAGTTCTGGGTGATAATAGCCTTATCACTGCATTTAAGATGTAACACGACTCCTGCTTATGAGCATGACAAGGCATTTAGACATCAATGGAGTGAATTCTCTCTTTGCAATATCCTCTCTGACTATGTAGTTATTTACCCAGCCTACATAGTCCCGTTATAGCTTGTTAGTGGTCATGCTTTCCGTCGTAAACAAAAAGAGGCCAATTCGATTTGCCCTTTGCTACTGGTCCCCTCTTGCTGTCTCTCTCTGCGTAGGCCCACACTGTGGGTCTGATAATTGCTTTGGAATGCCTGCTGAGTACGTGTCATGGGCCAGTTCAATTAAGTCCAAGTATTTCGTCAGCTTGTATTACATCTCTACGCAAGCTCTGAGACCAACATACTGGGACTTCATGATAATTGATGACAGAAAAATCAGAAGAATGCAAGACTAAATGATGTGATTTTTTTATTATTTTAGTTTGATTTGATTTGATTTTATTTAATGGTTTCTGCATCTCTTTTTTTCATCATACATTTTCATGAACATTATGGTTTGATACAATATTTCAAGTGTATATAACTGTATACAGATAATATACGAAATTAAACGAATATATTGAATGCATAATTAACATATATTAGATACAGGAGGGTTACATAATAAGCAAAGTAGCTTGACGTGCCCGCATCCCTCAACTTAGATCCCTCGTAGTATGCCTAAATAATAATTATATAAACAAAAATATATAAGGATTTTATCACAAAAATTACTCGACCAAATACTCGAATCAAAACAATTTTAATGGCTGTCCATATTATGAATAGGAAAGATTTGCTCAAAATATTCCCAGATAGTCACGACGGTGCCCCCACATAATTATCCTTAAATTTGATTTTTTTTTGCGGCGAAAAGTATCGATTTGACGGTCCTTTTGTATACGAATACCTCTCTTCAAAAAATTTGAAAATGAAAGCTACGCATTTTTATGCATACCTTTTATAATTGACAAAGCTGACAATGATCTAGGGTCTATTCTGTTCTACGGTTGAAATGGACAAAAAGTTCCCGTGATTCGATACCATGGAAATCCTGCAAACTGCATACTTTAATATGCGTTAACTATAGTTTCATTATAAATAAGTATACGAAAAGAAATACATGTATATACACACAAATGTTCATTTTAACCATCACACTAAGATTGTAATAAATACTTATCTTAGATTACCGATTTGTTTGTCATCGTTAGATCTGCTATTTTTCTGTATATCACGGTGACCCTTTCTCATGCACTTTTCTTATGACGGAGATCGTGGTATTACGTTACCGACAGGTGATACAAATGTTCAGTTAACAGAGCACCACGCAAACATATACATTGTAGTCTGGGCTCCGTCTAACAAACAGTTGCGATTAATCGCAACTGATTTACGTTTTAAACCAATCGTAACGATGTACGTAAGAGAAAGGAGACTGCAAAAATTTGCGATTGACTCAGATCAATCGCAACTCTTTATTTAAAGTTGTTTTGCCCAATGCTTAATATTTTGCGTTATATTGAACATCCGTTAACCGTGTGCCGAATTAAATTCACTCAATAAATCAAGCTCATGTGAGAAACAGAACATTATCTATATATACCTATTTCAAACATTAAAGTATAGTCGAATGTGAAAGGAGATTAATTCGCAAAAAAAAAAAAGATTTATGATCGTCGTTTTGACATTAGCAACTGATGGTTGAAAGAAATTTATGGACCGTGAAATTGCCGAGGCATACAATGTAGAACGAATGTGTTCGCACTTTTCATGCATACACTTTGTACTTATCATTGAATCATATAGACTCGAATGGAATTTATGAACTTGTAATAATCATAACTATTAATAACGGCCATGACCGTTAAAGAAAGCCCCCTACCCCGAGACGATTTAAGGATTGCCTTTTTGTAGAGCTGTTATGATGCAGAGGGATCCGTCTTTTTATCCCAACATTCATCACTTATAATCATCTGTTTGAAAGGTAGGGTTTATACACGCAATAAAGAGGGGCAGAGAAGTTGTGAACTGTAGGAGTTTCAAAAGAGAGTCTCTCTCTCTCTCTCTCTCTCTCTCATTAACATTAAAGATACTATGTCCCTTTTGCAGCCAACATCAAATTATGTAGAACTTTGCAAGAATTATGAATGCGTCATGCATGTCCTATCTGTGAAATTTAAACATTAGTATTGGCTTAGTATTCAAATTATGCAAGGAAACCCGTTTACCTTCTAGACTTCACTGCCAGACACTAATAACATACATGAAATGAGCGAAATAGGTACATGAGCACATGATTACATCAATAAAGTCACTACTAGTAATTATCAAAATTAAACTGATTGAATCGGTATGCATCACAAAATGAACGACCATTCGGTTAAAGGGTCTGAAAATCAGACTATTAATAATAAGATTGCAATCGTTTAAGTCGCACTAAAAGACATTTTCAAGCCCTTTCATTTTGAGGGAAGTTCTAAATTAGTATTGTCTTTCAAATGCCGTTGGAATTTAACCTTTTCATTTTTTGGCCTGCAAATGGGACATAGTTCCTTTAAAGTGTTGAATCTATCATCCTCAAAAATAACTCGTCGACCTTCGAAGCTGTTGAGTTCCCAATTTGAGAGCAAGTTGCAATCATTTAATTATATCAAATCCTACATGAACATGAACAAGCTATTTGAACTTGAGCAAGGTTGTAAACTTTTCACCAGTCATTCCCCGTGAACCCCTCTTGCAAACACCCTACCATACCCAGGCCCAGGCCCAGGTGGTGATGAAATTGGAGATGTGGCACATTCCTCGGAGTTCACAGAGGGAAGAAGAGAGAGAGAGAAATAAAGAGAGAGAGAGTGAACACTCGCCTGACTGTACAGTAAAGCTATGACATACCAGAGCGGTTACACTCTATGGTATCTCCGAGGGGACAGAGTTACACGGAGATTTCATGTCATCGCGATTCTCTGATGTAGTATTGGCTATTAGTCATGTAACTCTGGGGTTCAAGGGGGTTTTCACATAGCATTAATCGCTTTCACTGTACATGAATGGGATAAGAATGGAAGGAGGTTAGAATCAGAGAAATACAAACAGAGAGAAGAGCCTATCCGAACCTCGGTTAACCCCTTTCTGGCTCCAAACTATACCGTAGAGACAAAGAGGGTTGGGTTGGGGTTGGGAAGAGGCAGATATATATAATAGAGAGAGAGAGAGAGGGGGAGAGAGGGAGAGAGACATGGGCAATCGGAGACATAGATAAACAGAAGAATAGACAGAAAGGCAGACATACAGACAGACAAGTAGATGAGACCAATAATGACAATATGATATGATCGGAGGTGTACGGGTTCAATTTTGATAGGGGTGGGGCTAAAAAAAAAGTACCACCTTGCCATTTAAACACGAATAATGCAAAATTCAATATGTAACACCCCCCCCCCCNAAAATAGAAATTAAACTTTAATATTACGGTCTTCACTAATTACAGATATGACCAATTGAGCACTTAACGTACCCATATCAGAGATACCAAAGGATATTAAAGGTATACCCACCTCTGGAAACGCCCCCTCTCAAAAAATGAAATGGAAGCTTTTATTACCAATCATGTGAAAGAATATGTTTTTACCGATACGTGATGATACCAATTTTTCCGGGAAACCGCTTACTAATTTATATAGCTTTTTTTGCGATTTTAGGTAGAAGTAAACCTCGGAAGGCAATATTTAAACAATATTGAATGGATATTTCGCACCCAAAACTCTTGAACCGCAATACCACTACCGGCCTATACCTTAAAGAGAAGAGTGATCGCCCGGGAATGGCAAGACTATGAACAAGATATTCTTTTTTAATTGGCTAGAGAGAAAGAGGAGCTACAATTATAGTAGTTGATAACAAGATGATGAAATCCCAATTGTTGACTGAAAATAGTGTTTTGGGGGTTTCTTTAATGATTTTATCTGTTGGCTATAAAATGAGGGTTCATGCTAGATTCGTCTGGATACGCCCGTGAGTAAACGCCACCGATACTAGCATGGACAGCTGACATACGACGCGTTTCGTAACTCGCCCCAACATACCAAGTCCTTATACACACAGTACATCTACACAGACTACGGAACGATAATCGGTGTAATACAAATAATCCGATGTTTGAGTTGGTATCATCCGTAAATAGGCATGAGAAATAAACAACACGTTTTGTATTATCACAGGTAAACACCGCTCAAGTGTTAACACAGACTGTGTATACAGTCACCCATATAGGGCTAGTGACTTGGACATGTTGAAGGATGATTGTCGTGTAAACAGTCTTTTGAAAGAAACCCACATAACTAATGGCACAATAACTTTAAATAATGAGTCAAAGTGATGTCGACAATGGTTTTGTGATAAAAGTGTAACAATTATTAAACCTTTAATAAGTTGAACATTATTGCAATCAAGCTCATAACTTTTCCCATTAGTCCGGTATTGTAAAATGATCCGTATGTTGATCAAGTTTCAATAGGGATTTTTTAGATTTGCACAACGACAACGTGTATTGCTACGATCGACGTCCTTTTAATGCACTGCCTTGAATGGACGTCACACGTATCAGTCCACGCAAATCTAAAACTCTCTAATAATCCATCAATCAAAACGTGTGACGCTCTGCCTATTAAAGCGGGTGTAAATGGGAACCTAGAAATTGCAGGGGTAATAATTGCAGCGCCCTCGGGAAGAACAGCATGATGCTGATGAGGCATCCCAAGGAAAAAACATCATTTTCATATTTTTGGTGAATTATGAATGAAATGGCCTCAAGAAAATGCAGCAATGTGTTTAATTATCGATTTTTCACTTTGTATACCTGACGGATATCTGAATTAAAACAAAATCCTCGTCAACCTGTGCTTGTCTTAAAGGTACTATGTCCCATTTGCAGGTCAAGAAAATGGAAAGGTTAAATTCCAACAGCATTTGAAAGATAATACTAATTTAGAACTTCCTTAAACAAGGGGTCTTGAAAATGTCTTTAAGTGGGAAAATAATGACTATTAGTTGTCGAATTGACTTAAGAGCTATAGAGCCAGTAAGTAATAGTCTGATTTTTCAGACCAATTTCAGATTCAATCAGTTTGATTTTAGCCATTACAAGAAGAAATGGGTTATTGATGTAGACAAGTGCTCATGTACCCTTTACAGCTCATTGTATGTATGTTATTACCAAAGAAGAAAAAAGCCAGTCAGTCACTCAAAAACGGGTATCCTTGCATAATTTGAATATTAGGACACTGCTAACATATACATTTCACAGATAGGACATACATGGCACATTCATAATTCCTGCAAAGTTCTACATAATTTGATGTTCGCTGCAAAAGGGACATAGTATCTTTAGATGGAATGTGACGCAAATATTATTGTAGTGTTAAGCAAGCAACAGACTCTTGTGAAAACCGAACCGTTAAATTCTACTACAATCGTGACATTATGTAAGCACTATAGTCAGTGGCATAGTAGGGGTCCAGTCATTGATCAAGGGAGGGGTAGCACCGGTAGACAGTGTGCGAGTTAACAATGTAATCGATTCGGGTAGGGTGAAGAGGAGGTTGTAGTATCATTTTTTTCAAATCCCCCCTTCCCCTCCACCTCTCCCCTTTTCTTATTTCTATTCCTCTTTCCTTTCCTTTTTCGAAACGATCGCAAAGAAATCAACTAAAAAGAGGAAAAGTACACTAGTTCCCTATGGCATTGTCCAGTAGAAAAGATTCGGACTATGTAATGCGTCATTGTAAGGTTTTCACATGACAATAGGTTAAGGAAAAGGCTATTGTCTTTGGATGGTATTTCGAAAGTATTTGCGATCGTATTTTTATCTCTTTATCTCTTTTTTCTTCAGCTAGGGCACATGCCCCCTTTGCCGCCCCCGTTTCTACACCAATGGTCATGATGCAGTAAGGTGTGAAACACTCCTTATCTTTTTATTTACCAGTGGCATAGGGCAAATGGAACACCCAGAAATACAGTCGCATGTTTCGTATTACGCGTTGATCATGATGATAAAATGGCTGAGCC
>BEXV01002613.1:25258-37078 GCA_003118195.1 Hemicentrotus pulcherrimus
TTTGAGGACTCAAAATATTCTGTACCTGTGTATACGACGCACCCCGACTTTTGAATTTTCCCGACGGTAAAAAAAGTGCGTCTTATACACGGAGATTTACGGGGTATATAATATTTGTGATGGTACACAGGTATTAGAAATCGTTATATTAAAGGATATTTCAGCCATCTCTGAACCGATTTTGATCAAACAAAGATGATTTTAGTTTGTCATTTAAATTATATGTTCTTTCAAATTTTACACTCAGTTTTTCATTATCTCACAAACAAATTATTTTGTGTAGCACCATCTGCAACAGAACTCAACTATCCCTTTAAAAAAATCAGTTACCAGGAATGTTATAAAGGTCTTTGGTACCCACAGATTTGATACTACATGTATCTGCATACAACACTTCTCTCTCCCATTCCCTTTCATGCCCAATCTTTCTCTCTGTGTGTTATACATTATAAGGATGTCAGATCAAGCTGTGGTTATGATGACCCTTTTTTTCTATGTATGATGTCAAGTGACCATACATGTTAAAATTCATATATGTGTGTTGTATGGAAGATAAATGACCTTTAATCAATCAATCAATCAAATTTGCTCATTTTATTACATATACCTGTTCTGACGTTTGATTTTGTGTTTTTATTACACATGTATTGTAAATCAGATCAGCCACGTGTGTTACCCTTACACAAAAAGAGGTCTGGTTTGTTGGTATTCAAACCTACATGTACTCTACCTGTATTTCCTTCAAAGTCCAAGTTTCTACTTTTAATTGCTGTTTGGTGGGATTGCTCTTAATGGTTTAAAAGTGATTTTACACAAATGAGCAAACAAGATTTTTGTTTAGTGTTGAACATTGGATCAGTAAAGATTGTGACCAATAAAAAAGAGGGTGTTTTTAAATATCTCTGTAAAAGCATTATGGTTGGGGAATGAATCATTTCTTGTCAAAGGGAAATCTTTTTCATGTGAGAAACTGGGGATACATTTATGTAACTTTATAAAGAATGGCTCTTTGTCAAGGGTCATGAATGCCAAGCTGGTACTCCAACCCTTAACCCTTTAAATGAGAATCAAGTGAACGAACCCTAAGACATGATACCTTAGCGTAATCAAGATGAAAACAAGTAAACCAATGATTTAGAAAGAAGTCTGATTTGGTATGACTGATCTTCATTGATCAAGCAAGATTAGAGAAAAAAGCTTACCTGGCTTCATATGGCTTCGACTCCCCATATGCATAGCTGTGTTCCAGAATGAGATTTCTGAGAAGAACAAAGGAATATAGAATAGTTGTTAGAATATTTGGTTTACTAAATGTGTTTTCAGAACAGAGAGATTAGATGGACTCTGAAGACATGTATGTTTCAAACTATTTGTTTAATCTGTTGTGAACAGCTCCCTCCCTGGTGTACATATGGCCATTGCACAGGGCCATGCTCAAGAATGTCTGCTCTTCTAATTATTCAAAGGTTCTTTGGCATTGAGTGATCACATAACAGAGTTCATTTATTAGCCTACTTTGAAGGAAAAAAAGAAAAAAATCCCAACCCCAACCTCACTCCATTAACAAAAACATCACAAAAGAACTACAAGGTTGAGAAGATTTAAATGATAATTGCACCAAAGAGAATATTTAGACAGCTTCTTCGTACATGTATTTTGTGAATCTGACCCAACCTACAGTGTAATCTGACCCAACCTACAGTGTAATCTGACCCAACCTACAGTGTAATCGAGTCAAAGTTGAAGCGTATCTCTACCAAGTATAATGTTGACTACAGAATATTACATACCTGCACTTTAGTCTCTTCCCCTCAGAATCAATGATGCCTCTAATGCTAAGGAAAAGATTGGAGGAAAAAGGCAATAAAAATTAAATGATAAATTAATTGAGAAATTATTACTGTTCTAGCCTCAACACATCTACATAAAACATCACTGGTATCTGGTTTGATTTTTCATAATGAAAAGAAATATTAATTTACATGTATATTGAAAGCTATTTGCAGTTGGTAATGAAATTTTCACTTACTTGTTTTCAGAGTCTGTTATCATACTGCTAATGCTGGTCCGAAGAACATAAATGCCACCAAAGACTGCACACATTCTTTAAAAACAAACAAAATGGTAAATTGGTAATGAATTGAAACATGGACAGTCTTCAGTGCCCTTTGGGAAAACTCTGATGCCAGAGTTCAGACTGTGGCATCAAATTTTAAAAAATTGTAGTATAAATGATGTTTATTGTTATTTGCAATATTACAACTTTGTGTGTATGTAAAGGTGTACATAGGGGTTTATGTGTGTATAAATATATAAACATTTCTGTGGTAAATTGGTTTGTTGAATGGTGTGATAATCACAATTTGAGGTTAAATGCAATAAAAACGAAATCCAAGTCAGGATTATAAATTTGAGGTTTTGAGTTTTATTGTCTATATAAAATATGTAAAAATGTACCTTTGTTTATCTTTCTATTGGAAATGAAATAAGAATTGAATTGAATTGAGCAATACGTAAGTTTCTCTCCATTTGTGTTACATATATTCCATGTATGTGCAAACAAAACATGGTATCAAGTCTTGAGAACCTAAAAAGGCTGTGTTAAACACTCCACTGGCTCTTAGTAGTAGATTGTAAATTACAACAATATCAATAGAATTTCTGAGTCACATTACACAAGTATTTATACATGAATATAATGATGAAACCAAATAAATTATACCACAGATCTTCAACAGCAGAAACAAGAGAAATAGATAGTAGGGACATAGAAAGATTTGTAGAGGTGTTGCATTCCAGTGGTTTAATCACTTGACTGGAAATGCAAAGATCAGTGTTAATCTAAATCAAATTTACTCTCAAATTTACAGGTGTTGGGTTTCATTTCATTTCATTTCAGTTTTTATTAGCAAAGTATACATGGCATAATCAGATGTACAAATCATACTTGATAATATATTTGAATATCTTGTCCGTTTGATAATAACTTGGGGTTGGTGCAGTTTTAAAATATGACTTAAGCTCAAGCACGCCAGCTATTCTCCACTCCTGACGACGGATAGTCAACCTGTTAGAAACGTTGATCCACTCATCCTCTCCAAGCGCTATGGTTCTCCTTAGAACTATAAGCTAAGAAAGATAACAAACAGTCCTTTTCTGGACTACACATCCCCAAGAAAGATTACCGAGTAAAAGTCCTTTTCAGGACTCCTCAATCCTCTCTCTCTCTCTCTCTCTCTCTCTCTCTCTCACATGGTGCACCCGCAAGCCTACTGTATGAAATGCCTAATGTTACAGTGCTGTATTTGCATGCATGTCTAATTGCATTACAGTATTGTGCAGTACCGGTTGGCTTTCTCTGGGTACACTCATGCACTTGTACATGTATGCTAATGTTAGGCCTCTACCATTTTGTACTGATGTTCATTTGTAAGTTGTATTTATACCTGATTTTGTATAAATTGATAGACGGTTTGTTAAATGATGTTATATATTTTGCAGAAACAGCCGGAAAGTGATTTTTATGCCATGTTTTTTTTGTGCATGATTTATAAATTTGAATTGAATTAAATCATGTGTTTGAGCCATGACATGGTACTCATCTCCTTCCAAGGCATTTTATCTACATTGCTTCTCTCCACCCAGGTGTTAATTGTGCATGCCCATAAAAAGGGGACTAGCTAGAATGCTCCCCAGGGAGTGGAGAATGTGCTCTATACATGCAGAATGGTAAATGATTCCAGTGACCGGGGTAATGAAAATACTGTAAGCTTTTTTGTCAGTTAATGGTAAAGTGCTATACAAGTAACCAGTAATATTATTATTATTATTAGATGAAGAGAGGAGGGAGAAGCAGAAGAAGTAGCTATTGCACTACAGAAGATCTGGTTGAAAACGTTAGTTACAAGTCAAATATTCAAACTGACAGTAAGAATTTCAATTTAACATTACAGGACCCACATCTTGCATGTGGTAGAAAAATAAATAACATTTATCAACTCATAATCACTGTAAACATTTTAGAATACCCATACCTGCAAAAGCACTGGGGAAGTTCTCCACTGCCATACAGTGTCCACAAGAAAGCTGTATTGCCATAGCGACCTAATGAACTTAGGAAATACTTCATAGCTTGAAGTGCCTGCAAATGGAACAAGTTTGAAAGTGGCATCATGTAAGAATGGAATTGGTCTCCTCAATCCTGATCCATAGCAACACTTGAGACATCTGACCTTGTTGTTTTATAAACAAGATGATAGGCCACGCCCTCATGTGCAATTTTGAGAAGTCTGATGTTTCAACATAACTTTTTATCAAATTATGTATCCTTCACTGACACACACAAAAAACAGTGCATTACAGCTGATTAACTATTTAATACTTTGAATATAAAGCGTTTTAGAACTTAGAATTCACAGATATCAACAAATCAACAATATAACAGATAAAAATTCCTATACAAAAAAAGTAGACTAGGAATGAAAAACATCTCTATTTTTCCGCCCAGACAAATATATATATATACCTATGAAGTATGAAAATACTAAAATTTTATTTCAAAGTCCAAAACTTAATCAATTTATCTTGCCTGAAAATCAATTAATTATTCAACTGTATCATACAAATTTGTTGTCTTTTGATAGCTTTTTATCAATAATCCATGGTGCCTGGATATTCATGAAATTTGCTCTCATTTTTATTTATTTTGTTCTTCTTCAAATTCACATGACAACTGTTAAACAACTGCACAATATGTTACCACTTTACCTTGTGAGTTGGTGTGTTTGCACTAGTCATGGCAATGGAATGTATCACAAAGTGTTGAAGAGTTGTACTCAGCTTGCGAGAATGGAGAAAGTCTGCAAAGGGCTTGTCCATGTAATCTACATTTAGAGGAAAAGAGAACTTTAATTTAAGGGAGTAATTTGACATTTAGTACACACGTATGCATAACTGTCATTCTTTGAAGTTTCAGGTAGCATCTGAATCAAGTTTGCCAGAGGTTAAATGACATGTGATGGCAAGCAAATAAGTGCCAAATACTCTGACAATGGAACAAGATATCTTCAAAAACAAAATCTTGGGCTACTATCTATCCAAGGTGGAGATGCGAGAAGAAAGAATAGCCTTAAGAATTATCCAGGCTATGATAGTTTTTCTACCCATTTAATACAGTAAGGAGGTGATTATCTGCATGGAGCCGTACATAGTAATTTTGCAAAATAGTGTGAATACTTTTGATCATGTGACACTTTTTAGTTTTTACCTACCAAAAACCACTAATTTTTTCGATGCAAGATATAATCTAAATTATATACCTCACTTACAGAATCCAGCCATCTGATTGGTCAAAATTGCATTCATAAACTTTAACTATTCCTGTAAAATTCCCGGTAAAATTCTAAACCCATGTAATAGTTTTTAAAAATAGTTCTTAAATCCCAGTAACCATGGTTACCCATAGGTTTACATGTTAAAAATTGGTTTGAGCGATCGAGGAAACCGTACGTGTGCGAGGAATTTGTCGGTATTTTCATACAAGACAAGATAATTCCAAACAAGACAAAAATGGCTAAAGAAACTCTCCCAAGATTTCAACTTATCAAATGCAAGACTCACTGCATATGACAGCAAGAACAACAACAAGGATACATGAAATGAAATATCCATAAACATGTTACTTTATAGTTGCTGAAAATGACGAGTACCAGCATAGACCTATCGCGCACCCGATGTTGTGTGCTAAAATTCTTCTCATAGAGATTACACGCAATGCAGTCTCTATGCAGTCTACGTGCATTGAGCAACAGTGCAAAAAAAGTCAATTTTTTTTTTCAATTCGAGATTCAAACATTTATCTGTTGTGATCCTGAAGGTGATACTCAATAAGTGAGGTGTCATATAAAAGCACAGGTTCTTCTCCATATTCCCCACAGGGCTTCCCCACCCCCAAAGTTGTAAAAATATCTTGCTTAGACTAGAATCTGAGTCTACTCTCAAAGATACACTCATAAAAAACAACCGTGCAGATAAACTAGAGAAAGGCCAAGGTGGTGTCATTAGTTGACTCTTTTGTTTTCGGCATATAAAAGTATTAATGACTGCTTTAATTTTTGAGAAATAGTTGTTTTTATACGCTCTCGGGAAGGTTACAATTGGGCTATTTCACAATTGTAACCTTCCCTTGAGCGAATAAAAACAACTATTTCTCTCAAAGCAGTCATTAATACTATACCATCACATATGAAATAGTCATGTTTC
Source organism: Hemicentrotus pulcherrimus (assembly GCA_003118195.1). Taxonomy (NCBI): domain Eukaryota; kingdom Metazoa; phylum Echinodermata; class Echinoidea; order Camarodonta; family Strongylocentrotidae; genus Hemicentrotus; species Hemicentrotus pulcherrimus. The sequence continues at coordinate 31,520 of BEXV01002613.1, forward strand.
CCTGATGCTGCACAAACAAAGAAGCTAGCAGAGCAAATACATATAGTTCAGATTTAGCAGAATATTGTTGTCTTTATGGTGAAGCTTAAAGATAAACTCCAGTTCTGGTTAAAAAAAAAGAAAATCAATTCTCACAAAATCAAACGAAACTTACACTGAATGTTCAAGATTACAAATAAATTCGAGTTGATGATTATATGCTTACTATTAACATTATTATTAAATAAAATCATTATCTTGATGACTATTTTTGTTAGCATATGCAATGTACATACATTATTCTGATGATGTATTAAAGGTACTCTGTGCCATTAGCAGGCCGAAAAAATGAAAAAGTTAATTTCCAACTACATTTGAAAGAAAAAAAGGTGGGGCTTGAAAATGTCTTCAAGTGGGAAAATAACGACTATTAGTTGTAAAATCGACTTTAGGGCTATAGAGCCCAAAAGTAATAGTTTTGATTTTCAGACAATTATACCAAATGGTCATACCTTTTATGCTGCGCAAAGATTCAATCAGTTTAATCTTGGCCATCACAAGAAGTGGGTTATTGATGTTAATAATTCCTGCAAAGTTCTACAGCATTTTAAGTTGGCTGCAGCTTAACTACTGGTATATGATTTGCTTAATATATTGAAGAGAAAGACATTTTTTTTTTAATCAGAATTAATTGAGAAAAGGGTGAAACACATATCCATGTAATTCCCATTAACTGCACAAAAGATCAGGCAATCAGCACACAGCTAAATAACAAAAATTATTGCAGTTTCTACCATTTGTTGATTCCTAAGAGATTCCCTACATATTACACACAATGTTTTGCTTAGCCCTGTTATACCTGCATGAAATAAATATGATAAAGAGAGGTACATCTGAACCAACCAACCTACCTCTATACTCATCTTGCCTATCTGAACCAACCAACCTACCTCTATACTCATCTTGCCTATTCTCATGATCAAGACCAAATTCTATAAGTTTCATTAACATTCTCTTCTCCAGCACAGAGACATAGCGGCTACTGAAAACATCTGCCCGGGAGCACGGTACCTGCAAGTTTAATGTAATTCAAACATTTTGATATATACATTTAACAAAGGCTCAACAAATCCAACCTAATTGTCACTTAATAATATATAATAATATTGGATATTTATAAAGCGCATATATCCAACCTACAAGGTGCTCAAAGCGCTCCAATATTACCCCGGCTCTACTAGGCTACCGATTTATATGTCCATTTACAAATGTACATGCACTACAAACACAGGCTACTAATAAGTTTTGTACACACAAAATAGAGAGTACCCTTGATTCAAAAATTGGCTTTAATGTATCAAAGAGACTAGGAAGCTTGCAGATAACAATCATATAGTTTGAGGTCCACTGTGTATTGGACGATGAAACAAATTACTATGGTACACATAAAAGCTCTTCTCAAGAACTGGCCGTATATACGAGTGCAACACAAAAAGATTATGTAATGTTTCACTGGCCTCACATCGGAAGATGGAAGACATCCTGTAACTAAGGAACATATTTTCAGTGCAATTATTTCTCAATGACAAGATTTTTTAAAGGTAAGTGATGCTGATGCTGATAATTATGTTCCTTTGTTAGAAACTTTCATGGCAAGGATGAATAATCAATAACAAATTACTGAAACACCAACCCATCGAGTGATTGAATGAACAGTATTTATTTCCATTTGAAACGCTGCACATGCATCGGCGTATGCAGCTAAATGTACAATAGAGTCTTTCTTACAAGCCATAGTGAATATACAACTGATTCCTTTCTTGTTTTATAACAACACATTTCTTCATCAAATTAAATCCAAGTCTGAAATTAAGAATAACGAAACAGATAAATAGTTCCATATGTGATGAAAGCATGAATGTTTCAGCACTAACCTGTTCCAATCTACCACTGATATGGGTGAGGATACGAGTTACTGCCTTGAACTCTGCATAACGGCTAATCCGAGATGAAACAAGAAGCTCCACCATGGCTCCTCTACAAAACATTAACTGAACAATGAACAGATATTTAGGAATAATGATGATTTATACTAGGCCTAGTTACTACAAGATAATATTAATTAAATACTTAATTGAAACATAAATCATGCACTCATACTGTAATTACATCCTTTTCATTTTTGTATGTAATGCTCAGCACAAAAATCACAAATTTAATCAATTTATCACTAGAATCCTCATATTCCATTGATCTTATACATCCAGGACACATGCCTATCATACTGGAATGGTTTTAGCTAGATTATTTATCAAAATAAAACATTGCTTTCAGTGTGGTTAGTGCGGACTACAGGGGTGGTTTTATGCCACTAGCTAATTTGCTAAGCTAGAATGCAATACCTTTAGCACTTTGAAGTGTCCCCATCATTCAATTTGATACCACAACTGATTCAAATCAGAAATTTATAATGTAGAATACATATTTCTACAATGTTAAATTCAAAATCTAAATTCAACTTTTTCTGAGGTTACACTGTATGTTTTACATACGAAAATATCTTGATTGCCTTCTTTTTTCTCACACCTACTTCTTTTTCTTTCTTTCTACCTTTGTACATAAATATATACTAACCTTAGGAGCAAGATCAATGTTAAATTTCCTCCAATTCTTCATGATTTCTTCCCATGTCCAATTTCTTTGTTTTTCTTTTGTAGATGCAGTTCCATGATGTGTACTTGGTTGATCTGCAGTTCTCACTTCATTAGCAGATTCATCTTTTGGTAGGGTTGTTGAAGACTGGTTCTGTACCATTTCTAATGAATCATCATTAGAGTTATCTGTATTGATGACATCTTGAGATGAGGTGTTTGTCTCTTCTTCGTCATCATGAGGGGCAGAATGTTCAGCCCCTGAGATGATGGATGAAGCTGGTAAATGAGGGGCTTCACTTTCCACAGTCTTGGAATCAAGATTTAAAGTTGGATCAGGACCACCTACATGTACCTCTTCAACCTTTTCCCTGTTGATTCAAAGAAAATAGGCTGCATGCCTTTACTTGAACTTTGTTACACTGGAAGTGAGTAATCAATCTTAACTGTACCGATAACTTTACCAATATGTATCAATAATAAGTTTGAGACAAGCTGAATGTATTAGGAAAAGCTTTTTTATTCTCAAATACATAATGTACTACCTGTCTCACTGCTCACTCATGTTTTCTTCACTTTATATTAAGTGCCAGTATGCAAACGCTTAAATGCAACTGGGTGTACAAGTAGGTATGGATCATATGTTAGGTAAATGTAATATCCGCAGAACTGATTACATAACAGAGGAATACAAATAAAACAAAACAAAAGTGCTTACTTTACATGAATTTCTACTTCTATGTTGGTAGCAGTCCTATGAGGTGTAGGTAAAGGTACAATAACAAGTCCCTCTTCCACATCTTCTTCTTGTTCATTCACCTCATCTTTATCAACATCTGTAGACTGAAAAAATCAATTAGCATTACTTTGAAGCAAATTCTATACCAATACGTGTCTCACCTACATCATCATCATTACCTCAACAGCCCTCAGCAAAATGAAAAGTGGGATAATTACATACATGATGGGGTATTTGCAAATGCCCATCAAAATAGCTAAACTGTGATCACAGGACATTGAATACAAAGTTGGTTAATAATACAAGATTTGTTTGTCTACGTATGTATCATTTGCGAGTTTGTAGTTCTTGAATACATTTCATTATGATATTTTGCAACTATGCTACAAAAACAGATTTGCTGAATTTTTCTTGAATATCAATGAGAAATGAATATGAGTGTTAAAAGAATATATTGAAAATTATGTATAATTCCTTTTCTTTAAACTTCTAATAACTGAAGTACTAGTAGACACTGCTAACAGTGTTAAGGTCATCAACATACCTCAATTCATAGAAATAGTCATAAACGACTCCACAACAGCTGAATGACACATGCAAACATTAAGGTCATCTGAATGGTTGTGCTTATTAAGACAATTACTTAATACAGAGATGGGTACTTTGCCAAGGTTGCAACAATTCTTTGGAATTCCTTCTTTATCTCAGAAGATTAACTCATTGACTAAGGGAACCAGGTGGTTCCTTTATTAAATGTAGGGGAATGAGAGAATTCAGAAGTCAATGAGATAAAATAGACAAAAGTCTCTGTACATTTGTTGCAACTTGATCTAAGTTTTTTTTCTAAATATATACATGTATGTGTGTATTGATTGTTCATTACTACTACTACTAAAACTGCTATTATTTTCTTTAGAAAGAGGTCAGTGAAAGTTTAAGCAAAAACCTAGATTTTTTGTTTTAAGTTATGCAAATTTGAAGGTGTAATCAATCAAATATAAATTGGCAACTCTGTGACTTATCCTGCGAGCTCACCTCCCATTTGCCCTGTACTAAAAAACTTCAAAATGTGAAAATGTTCAATACTGGTACTTTCACCCTACATATAATTATTGCAAATATGGTTTTAAATAATCCCTTAAAAATAAATCTATTCTGTCATCCATTAATTAAATTTTTTTTAAAGTTTATGAAATTATCTGTACCGAGTGAACTGGATAGGAGCTTGCAAGATACGTCACAGTGTTGCCAATTTGTGTTCCACTGATGACAACTTCAAAATTAATCACTTTCATATTTTTAATCAGATATTGCTCAAACTTTCACTAATTGTTTCTGTCATTTTTCTACTTTCTTAAAACCAACTTCATTTTAAGTTAGATTTCCCCTTTAATGTATAAATACCTGATTTCTTTTTATCCAATCCAGCATGCCCTTCAGATGAAAGGAAGCCCATTCTCCACTGTAAAAATCATTCCTGTAAAAAATTGTTAGGAGATGCATTATTATTCAAAAATATATCAAAGGGCAGTCCAATCTTTGTAAAGGTCCTTTTGCATGAAATCAGAGTAGTAAGATTAAAAGAATGCCAAAAGTTTGAAATAAATTGGATCAATAATGAGGGAGTTATGAGTGTTTGAAAATATGAAATCTACTAAGTCTATAGATACTTATCTCAGATTGGCAATTTGTCAGTAAAAGAAAACAAAAACAAAATAATGTTGAATACATGTCCATCATGTGCCCCTATTCATCTTGTTTTATGGTACTCTGCTATTTACCTGTCTACATGCAGTACTTTATGACCATTCCTTGCCAAAGCTGCTGCCACAATGCTTTCTTGCACACCTGGTTAGATGGGAAAAACACCAACATAATAATGAAAAACTATCAATCCTGTCAACAAACATAACAATGGCTATTTCCAGTCACACAAAATGATTCTCTCATCTCAAATTTCATTGAGAAATTAGTTTTAGACAATTTAGAGCTTTGTACTTTTGTGCATGTAAATCTCTTGCCTATGTACACCTGATATTTGCAGGCTTATACTAAACACTTGGGTCGCAGCGCGCTGGAAAACAATCAGGTAACGACTAGCCGGGCCAATTTTCTTAATGGTGTCTTCAAATCAGATTTTTAAGGGGGGATTTATTGAAAAAGAGATTTGAAATTATCGAAAAAGACTAC
>BEXV01002613.1:43993-56602 GCA_003118195.1 Hemicentrotus pulcherrimus
CCCCCCCCCCCCCCCCCGGGATCGACACCCATGATAGCAGCTCTTTTTCTGCAATATCTGAAGGGCAGGGCAGCTATTTAAAAAAGCAATGACGTTACCGTTAGGGTGAGTGATAGGATTATAGAAATCATGCAGAATCACCTTTCATTAACCCATCGTTGGCTCAATCGGTAAGGTCCCATACATATATTGCATATATTCTATACAGGGTTGGATTACACAATTATAAAGGGTGTTCAATAGTTCTGGGATTTCGAATTTACTCAGCTTTCCCAGAGAATAGATTTTACAGGTACATGTAGTAGATTTACATAAGTCGCTACAGTATACATTCTACTTCAAATTTTCATCAATCACTATACCTAAATATTTTATAGATTTTACCCGTTCGATCAGTTCATCTTTTATGTATATATTTAATATATATATCAGAGGAATTTTATTAGCATTGTTTTGGTTGTACTTGATGCGTAATCGATTTTGTTTATACCAATTATTTAGAGCATTAATATATTTTTGTAGTTTCTTTGTAACATCATCTAGCTTACTATCTACAACAATGACAACGTCATCAGCAAATATGTTGCAGACGCCTTCAGTTTTACATTCAGAAATATCATTCATGAATATAAGAAACAAAATAGGGTCCAGGACACTGCCCTAGCTGTGGTACTCCGATAGAAAGCTCTCCAGACTTGTATCTAGATGTCGGATGTGGTTAATAATAGTAATATTGACTGCCTAATTCAGGGCAATATGACTTGTCATATATCACCCTCACCTTCCGTTCGGGCGATATTTACCTAAAGAGAAGTTATAGATTGTCTTCAATAGTATCATTTCACACAATTCCATAACAAATTATGGTTGGAAATGGCATTATAAAGTCACAATGAGCACAAACATATACACATTGGTATTTTACCTAAAGAGAAGTTATAGATTGTCTTCAATAGTATCATTTAACACAATTCCATTACAAATTATGGTTGGAAATGGCATTATTACGTCACCATGAGCACAAACATACATTGGTATCTCTCGATCAATCAATCATTTCGGGAAATCTCGCCCCAGCCTTTTAGGCTGGAACGAGGTGTCCCGTGGGGCGAGTTAGCCCGACTCCATGTCGTATTGCCCAGAAGGCAAGTCAATATATGACTTAATTATCTCACAACAAAAATATGTTGTGTAGCGCCCTCTATACCGAAACTCAACAGTAGTCCTAATACATACATACATACAATAATTTTGTACAAATTATGATTTATTTTGTAGTAAATATGATCTCAGTCCAGGCGAGAAATAAAACATTTTTATTTGTCTTCCTGAAAGAAAAAGAAAATAATTCAAATTTTGAATAATAATAATTCAAGCTCTCAGCCCAGGTGTAAATGAATACATGCTGTGCAAAATTTACTTTAGCAACTCATCTTTTATCAGCGTGACGCGCCTAAGTTGGACTCACAGCATGGCGGATATAAGCCCTATATAATTGGCCGTTACTATTATTACATAGTGTAAAAGGCTTAGTTTTTCAGTATATTTTACATGAAGAAATAAATCCTATAATATTACCAAATTGTGTCAGAGATGAACAAAACAAACAAATGTCTTTCCAAACTGACAAATCATTTATTAATTAATAAATTACAGCAGTTACATGTATACAAATTCAAATTCAAGGCTCTTTATTATAATTTTTTTGCTCGAGTGTAATACAAACCTTCAAGTATATTTTATTGATTAAACTTCATAAACATATACCCAGTAGATCAATTTACAATGCAATGTAACATTTTTTTATACATTTTTATAACTACATGTACCGGTAAATTGAAATTAGGTTATTAATCATGTGATTTAACTGATTTCCATGGTGATTTGATATTAAAATGTTACATTGAATAGTAAAGAAAAATATTTCCACAGAGTAACATCTTACAGTTTTTTTTTAAAAAGACATGTTTTACTAGCACTTGGACTGCCTTTAAAGTGACTAGGTAACATTGTTGAAGGTCGATGAAATACAACTGCATAATTTGTGTATGAAATGTTACTTATTATATTCCTTTTACTGTATTATCTATCATTTAAGAAACACAATGTATATTTCCCCTTTGGAAGCACTTAAACTCTTAGGATGTTTTATTATTGAAAGAAATAATGTATTTCATATTTTTAACTACAGAAATACCTGTGCCTTGAATATCATTGCATATATTATATACAGTTCCCCTCTTCACAACAACTAAGAGGGATAGTATTGACAATCTGTATTATGATACAGGATTTATGTAATATATCAAGTTAGTTAGTTTTACTTTTGACATGTTATCCACTTTAAATGTTGATGTAATTTAAAGAACAATGTTCATTAGATTTATGGTTATGGGTTAGTCTGCTACTTCTTTGTGAAAACTGAATCATTATATGAATGAAACATAACTTTTTAAAATTAAAGTCACAATTTCATAATAGCATGCAAAACCTTGTAAAAACAAGATACACAAGACAAATGCCACTGCACCTCTGCCTTCATTTAGTCAAGATTATAGCTTGAATTATTCTTGAAATACAATGAGAACAAAACGCCTATACCGGGTAATTATGTTGAATGATCTATATAGCCTTTGAACTTTGATATGGCAAACCTAAAGTTCACTGCTAAAATGGCTGTAAATAGTAACTGATATATGGTGATAGCAGTACAGTACAGACGTACACCAATGCTCCAAATGCTGTCACCTGGAAAATAATTGAGAGGATACTAGGTCATGGTTTTGTCCTCACTAGATATCTACCACCCTCAATGTCCCATAGCTTCTTATTTTTTATTTTAACAGGTAGATACCTGCCATCCCGTTTAGCCCACCAATCTTTTCTCCTAATGATCAAAATATTTTTTGTAATGCTCTCAATACAAACATTTACACCAACAATTTAACTATGCAATTAATATATTTTTTTGGTCGCCAAAATTGTCGTGACATGCCAAGACCAACCAAAATTTGGTCCATAATTCACAAGATGGCCATTGCTGAAGCCGTGGAGCATCATTTTTTACCTTTATACCTAATGAGGGCTGGCTGGCTGGATTCAAACACAATATTTGAAGGAATAAAGGATGATAGGGTAGGGGCAGTACTATACGCAATCTCGAAATTAATTACGAACATGTCATTAAATGTTTTAGGCCAGAGCATTCTTCATTGTATCACCATCAATTCTACTGAAATTATTAATTTTTTAAGTTTACATCTAACATCTTCTGCAAATCAGTCAATTTTAGTCAAAATAAACAACAAATATAGTGGAATTATATAGTGGAATTATATATTGCAAAAATATTTCAAGGAGTAAGCAGTGAAGGGTAGGGGCAGTTTTACACAATCTCAAAATCAAATTTCATCAAAATCAGATGTACAATAAGAAAGTATGTTACAGCAGTTTTAAGTTGACATTGTTTCATAAAACAGTGATATGCATAACATGAGTAGTAAGCAAATGAGTGAGCTGATGATGTCACACACTCACTATTTGTTTAAATTTAATTATATTATGATATATTGAATTATTTCAACTTTTTAGCTCTAATCGTTTAAAAAAAATTGATGGAATCCTCATGGAACATGTAAATTCCACATAATCATAATATATTTGGATAGAATGGAGAGCTTCTTTATCATCTCATCTAAAAAATTAAAAATATTTGAAATGAAATTAATACGAAAAAATGAGCATGTGACTTCATCAGCTTACTCATTTGCATATGTATATCACTGTTATCTTAAACGATGCAAAACTTAAAAATGCTGTAATTTTCTTATTTTACATCCAATTTTGATGAAATTGTTACTTTTATGCTCGTTTTATTTTTTAAATTTTTTTTTTCTTCAAAATACAACTGAATGTTTGGGTGGAATAGGCCTTTAAGAACATGCAGACACGTGCTTAAAATAGTACAAATATTTTGGCTTTTCTATCAGAGTTACAACAGTATTGTTCAACATCTTAAAGTACAAATGTATGCGGTAAAAATGCAAGCTAATCCCTGTTACAGAGATAACAATATAACAGAAAGAATGATATTTCTGTTAAGCCACATGGATCCTGGGAAAACAAAAAGCTTATCTTAATAACTGTAACATTTTTCAATCTATGTGGCTGTACTATAGTAACCTAAAAAATAATACACAATGATATATAGATCATTTTGAAAATCAAAATGAAGATGTACTATTTGAAAGTAATGGCGTAAAATTGATTTTAACGGCATGAAATGATGTAAAAAAATTGATATGAAAGTGCAGATTCTATATGAGTAATATGATTCATATAAAGAATATTGATAAAAGCCTAAACCAGTAAAAAAAAAATCCCTAGAAAAGTGGGTAAAAATTTGGAATTTGATGGTAGGACCGTAATAAGTTATGTTTTGAGCATGTGCTGAACTTTGAAGAAATTACATAAAATTTATTTCTAAATGTTGGTAACTTTTGTGAATTTGAGCTTCACAGGTTAGAGCAAATTAAGGCTAGAAAAGATATATCCAGATACTTGAATGATTAATTTGAGATTATGTGAAAGGAATCTAAAGTCTGGTAAATTCGGCCCACAAATCAGGAGAGTTCACAATGTTGGTTATTATTTGAAAAAGGAATTCTGAACTATAGGGTTGATACTGTCCCTCAGTTTTAAGTTCATACCTCTGGTGGGTCTTGAAATATCATAACGGGAAAGCAGGATTGATGGACAAAGGGACAAGCCAAAAAACATAATGCCTCCAGCATCACCTATGTTGGCAGGCCAGGGGCATTACTAACAATCTATGTAGATTAAAGATTTGAATCTATTTTTAAAGTAGTACATTGCAAGATAATTATGACTGTAACCATTTAATACGCTGACTGACTACTGCTCTGCTGTATTTCATTGGGGCATCTTGTCCGCAAGATGAACTCAGGAGTATCTTGTCTTGAGAGCTGCACCACATAGGATCTGTTGAATTAAAGCAGTGTTTGGACCTTAATAATCATCAAACATAAATATATATTGTATTACAAATAATGTCACAATATGGCATACAAAACATATCAGGTATTATTCTTCAATAAAATAAAAAAATCCTCGTCCCCAAAATTCTACTTTTTAAAAAACAGATTAATTCGTTCCTGTAAGTATATCATTCTATGTGGTAAACCAGTCAAAAGAACCAGTCAAAGCTTCTACTGTGAGATGAACACAGTCAAATGAAAGTTCTCATAACAAAGGGATAATAAACACAAATCATGGAATATGTCTTTCTTTGAGCATATTGATGGTCTATAGTTAATTATTAACTGTACTTGAAGATAAATATCTTCATTTCCTGGTGATCATGAATGATAATCCTTGATTATATCATTCTTAACTTCAAAAACAAAGCTCAAGAAAATAATAATGAATAATCTGTGAATCATAAGCTCAGATGACTATGCAAGATGTTCATTATCAAACAAACCTGTCGCAAACACAGAATATTTAAAGCTGTAAGGTTACTTGAAAATGCAAGAATTCTAAGGCCAAATTCTTCAAGTTTTTTCCTGTCTTTTTTTTTCCCCTCATTACTTGCAAATTTAGTGCATTGGGATTCTACAGCAATCTTATGAAGGCTATTGTCTTTTTAAAGCGTCTTACCCTTTGTTTGGGAACCGCATTGAAGGTATTCTTCAGCTTTTGTAACATCCCCACTGTTAACATACAGAGCTGTACAGATCTTTGATTTGGTTTGACTGTATTTTGTGCATAATTCCTGTAAAAGAGAGAGAAAGGCATCAATTTGAAAATCTTAGTTCTGCTAAGACATGTTCATTTGCAGTTCTCACCACTGCTCACTTCTTTATACACTCTATGATGGAATGTCTGTTTCAGTTGGGTTGCCATAGAGATATGTTACTTTCATTACTTAGCCACAACACGGTACAGCATCATAGCTGAATTCAGTTCACTAATAACAGGTTTATTACGTGAACATGATAATAACAATACTAATGTACAAATATCTTGGGTGATAAAAATCTAGTTACCTCAACTTCATTGCTGAAGTAAGATTGTTACCCAAACAACAGCACTATAGTATCACTGTTACATTATTTGCATTGCTACAGTAAAATGGTTACCTTGAAGTTGCTCAAGCTTGGGTATAGATGGCAGCACACAGACGTGCGATACCTATACCATCTTGCGAAATTTTACGCACGTGAGTGTAATACCCGCTGGCTCGTGTTATGGAGTAGCCAACTTGTCTACATCACAAACAACAGAGTCTAGTCGTGTCGCTCCCGAATTAACACGACATTTAATTGACTGCTTTTAATTTAGTTTTAAATTATCAAATTTATTGATATGTGATTAATTCAATACATCCAAAAATGTGCATTTTTGTTGTAGTTCTGTACAACGTATTTATTAACAATTTGATATCACAAGGTTTATTTGATATTCGATGGGAATTTAAAGATTATATTATGGATTATGGTCAATGTCCGGACAGAACATATTTAGCGAATAAAGCAACGTAAGCGTACCACTGACCTCTACCATCAGTGACGCATACATGATTTCACTTTGTGTGTCCTGTACCTACACTGCAAATGTTCATGGAGACTTCCTATGAATGTTTAATATACGATTATTATGGTATTACCGTGGCAGTCCGAAACCACTTTGATGTACACCATGAGTTTCCCTTCGGGAGAATATGGCGGTGTCCTGTTTGATGCCTTTTATATACCGAAGCTTGAGCATCTTTAATTACATTACTATACTGCCATAGTTACATGGACATAGTAGTTGCATTGCTATACATGTAAATTGTTTAATACCTCAATCAAGTTGATATAGTCTTCAGTCTCCTCTAGGCTGGTCTCCTCTTCCGCTTGCGTATCTGAAGGTTGATCAGAATTATCTAACTCAGTAATTTCGGCTTGCGTATCTGAAGGTTGATCAGAATTATCTAACTCAGTACCTTCTGCTCGTGTTTCTGAAGGTTGATCAGAATTATCTAACTCATTACCTTCTGCTTGCGTATCTGAAGGTTGATCAGAATTATCTAACTCAGTACCTAGGGAAGGAATTGACATGGACACCAAGTATATTAGGAGCTCTACCCTGAATAGATGGATCAAATTGCTTTATTACATATCTGAGCAGTGACTAAACTGTAATCTGTACATCAAACATCATCCAAAATTAATTTTACAGGGATGGGATCAGCAACAGCAGCTCATTGCCCTTCTTGAAAAAGAGCAATATCACTAGTTACCATCATAATTTTTAACAACAAACCTTCCAAAAGATATTTACGACACGATAGGAAAAACTTAATGAAATTTCTCACTTGTATTTCTGTGTGGTGTTGATGTATATCTGGATCTCTTCATTGGAAGCACATCACTCGTCGTCTCATCAGAGGCTGATGAATCTGAGACTATCTCTATCCCTCTCCTTAATCGTCTAGGGGAAGTCCTATAACACAAAGCCAATAATTCAGTTTCACATTCCTTTTGAAAGGTATGCCCCCTAGCTGGATGCTAATTTTAAAAAGCAGAAACAAATCTTGCTTAACAGTGATTGCCTCTTATGTGATTTGGTCTGTTAATTGGTTCTCTTGTCTGCCTAGATACTAAAAAAAGGTTCAACCTTGAGTCCTGGAAGTCATTGCATTTGGCAAAGACCTGAGCACCTCATTTGGAAGATACGTGTGTGGAAATGCATTCAAAAAAGCATTTTATTTGTGATGGTATGAATGGCTTATAGAGGTGTCATAGTTGAGTGGTTAAGCACGTGACTTTAGAGTAGATATTCATTGATTTTAAAAACTAACTTTATTTTCATTATTGCAAAGTTGAAACTTTGATTCAACAAGGTTATCAAAATTCAATGCTTGGAAACATTTGAAGTAATTATTATCATAAATCACAAAACGCTTAAATACAGCCCAGGCATAGCACCTGAAGAGCTCTCTGAACCCTGCTGAGATGTGTGAGATAAGTATGGACATGATTTGCACAAGCAGACAATGTCCCATTACATCTCACACATTTTCAGTGCCTATGTTTTCATCTTCACTTGAGTTCTTTCTCTTACTTCACTACCGTCAGGCTAAATGTATTATCTATTGCCTCACTCTAATTGCACACACCAAGGTATGTTTGGCGTTTAAAGAGGGAACAAATGCCCTCCTTAATATCATTCCAGGGGTTTTTCAATATGAAAGTCTTGTTTCTTTGATTGTTAATTAACCCCTAATCCCCTATCCTGTGTATTTACAAGCAAAATATTTTAGTTATTAGAATCGAGTCATATCCCCTTTTGAATGGTTTGACGTGCCATTTATATTTAAATACAGTAAAAAATCATTATAATTTGACAAATAATAGCTTTGCAATTATGTTAATTCTTTATGGGATGTTGTCTGCTTGGGCAGTATTGGTCCATATAGTGACGTCATTAAAACATCGTTATTTTTCCAGCGAATCTCTCGTATATCCCAGCTGCTATGGAGATGGTTGTATTTGTATTTTTTATAAATCATCCGATATGTAGTTGACCTAAAACTTGTACGATGGCTATCTGGTATGAATACTCCCCAGGGAGTGGAGATGGTGCACATTGTGTGGAATGAATCCAATGACCGGAGTATTAGTATCTATAAAGCACTTAGAGACAGGATTCCGAATGAAGGGCTATATAAATCCAGATTATCATTATTACAACACATTTCTACAGTAGCACACAGCAACAGAAAATATGGAAAGATAGAATTTTGATATCCTGTGGAAACATAATGTAGGTTCTCATCTGTGGTATTATTATTATTTAGCAGACACTGAAGCAGATGTTAGTGAGAGTAACAAATGGAATTTGATTTTCTTCAAGTAAATTAAGCTTTATAAATGTAATGCTTCCTGGGAGAAATTTCAATTATTTAAACATATTTATGGCTTACACCCAGTAAATAAGATCGATTGATCAATCTGTATTGAAAAACAAGTCAGAAAAAATTTTGGGACCTGCCATCTGTGCCATGGACCAGTAATGGCCTGGTGGTAGAGTCGCCTCCCGGCAAGCAGTAGATGGCAGGTTCAAGTCCCTCTGGTTCCAAGATTTTTTCTGACTTGTTTTTCAATACAGATCGATCAATCAATCTTATTTACTGGGTGTAAGCCACAAATATGTTTAAATAATTTAATTAAGCTTGTCAAGCCTTTTCGATTTCACTTTCGACTTTGCAGATAAGTTGTTGAGCTGTACAAGCGACATTATTATAGTTCACTATATTAAATGATACGCTCTCATATTATGATTAGTTACTCTTACCTTCTATTTGAAGATGAGTCAACTATGGGTACATGTAGCTGTCTTGGTTGAGTGGGTTCCTTCTGCAATTCAATGGAATCTGTATCTGCAAAGACAATTGATTTAGAATTGTCTCTGGTTAAAGGCATGTTTCTGAGATAGATTGTAGCATGAAAGGTATAACAACAAATATTGTTCATCATTGTAATATCTCTCATATTGTGTATGAAATAACTGCTAGATTGTAATTCTTTAATGAATTTTGCTAAATATGTTACATTCCTAGAAGAGTATACTGTGTAGACCTATTTTCTTGTCAATAATATTGGAGACTGCTGACTATGCCAAACTTAGCTCCTAGTTTTAGTGTTGTCATTTCCCCAGCAGATTAAAATGGAACATTTCAAAATGGAATAAGACAAATGCTAATGCATCTCTATAATGCTGTACCACATCCTTCCTGTTTATTGTATTATTTTTGTTGTTGCTGCTTATCATAGTAAAGAGTCTGCTGTGTTGTAGTTTCCTTCATGTTATATTTGTGCAGGGTGATAGTCCAATGGCAGTTGTCCTAGATATTTAGAAGCATATTATAGAGACTTCACATTACAGACAAACATATATATAATGTAATTACCGAATTTGAGTTTCAAAGGAGTCTTTCTCTTCTTAGCTGATGACAGACGGACAACATTAATCTTCTCTGGTGTAGAGAAATCTTCTTTGCTTGATCTACAACAGAAATCAAAATAATACAAGATATCTGAACATTGTCAAATGTACAAAGTCATGATTCATCTATGTGATGTACAACTACAACAAATAAAAGTCACTCATTTAATCTTAAATATTAATAGCCTCGAAAAATTTACATGTAACAGGAAAAAAAATTGTTATTGTTATTTAGATTTGTTTTTACTGCATTGTTTCTTTTGGAGATACCCAATTCCTTATTTATGATCGTTATTTGTGATTTGAAATCTTTTACACAATTTTAATCCTGGGTTTCCATAGCAATGTCTTCTTTTCCTCTCAAATCACATTTTCCTGAAATCCAAGTTGATTGTCTCTTCAAATAGGTTTGGGACTTCACATTCCTTTACCTTCCATGTGTGCTATCGTCTTCTGTACCGTTCCCTTCCGTCTGCATGGCACCATCATCAATTTCATCTATCTGCATGGCACCACTTTGTTCTCTATCTGTCTGCTTTCCATCATCATCTGTTCCACCATTCTGCACACCAACACTATCCATTTCAACGTTATTGTGTTCTTTAACATCACTCTCTTCACATGCTTTTTTATTTTGGTTTTCTAGTATCTTCTTTCTCCTTGTCCTTCTATCTACATTCTGTTTCTCTTTATGACAAGAATCCTGTTGGTTTTTACCTTTCCTTTCAATTCCCTG
The DNA here is from genome assembly GCA_003118195.1 of Hemicentrotus pulcherrimus. NCBI lineage: Eukaryota > Metazoa > Echinodermata > Echinoidea > Camarodonta > Strongylocentrotidae > Hemicentrotus > Hemicentrotus pulcherrimus. The sequence continues at coordinate 54,744 of BEXV01002613.1, forward strand.
TTTTCTACCTACGACAATCTTTTCATCTCTTACATGCATTCCATCACTTTTACTTCTGGTTTTGTATGAATACTTTGTTGTTGATGTTGTAGTAGCATCATCTTTTTCCTTCTTTGTTTGTCTTGTTGATCTTCGCACTACATGATCATGTACAACAGGTCTGTCTGTTTGCTGGCTTTGGTTCTCATCAGAAGAACTTGTTGCTGTAGTGCGCCTTGGAGATGAGGTTGTGTGCCTTGGAGAAGCAGTTGTGCGCCTTGGAGAAGAGGTTGTGCGCCTTGGAGTGCGCCTTGGAGACGAGGTCGTGCCTCTTGGAGACGAGGTCGTGTGCCTTGGAGATGAGGTCGTGCGCCTTGGAGAAGAGGTTGTGCGCCTTGGAGTGCGCCTTGGAGACGAGGTCGTGGCTCTTGGAGTGCGCCTTGGAGAAGAGGTTGTGTGCTTTGGAGACGAGGTTGTGCGCCTTGGAGACGAGGTCGTGCGCCTTGGAGTACGCCTTGGAGAAGAGGTTGTGCGCCTTGGAGTGCGCCTTGGAGACGAGGTCGTGCCTCTTGGAGACGAGGTCGTGTGCCTTGGAGATGAGGTCGTGCGCCTTGGAGAAGAGGTTGTGCGCCTTGGAGTGCGCCTTGGAGACGAGGTCGTGGCTCTTGGAGTGCGCCTTGGAGAAGAGGTTGTGTGCTTTGGAGACGAGGTTGTGCGCCTTGGAGACGAGGTCGTGCGCCTTGGAGTACGCCTTGGAGACGAGGTCGTACGCCTTGGAGTGCGCCTTGGAGAGGAGGTAGTGCGCCTTGGAGACGAGGTTGTCCCATCTTTAATACCTCTATCTGTTCTGTCATCTGCATTTTTATCTGAATAAAGAATATAGTTCTTTTAATCAGTTTTCAAATGTGTGTGCTATCTTATATAATTTCAGAACTAAAAAGACAATCACCTGAACTATCTGACACTCTTGAGAAATCTGTATATAGCTGCACAGAATGGAGACTACCCTGAATCTGCCACTGACTCACACTACCTCTGCAACACAATAGCTACAGCACCCTTAAATTTCCACTAAGGAAATTTGATGTAATATTATGATGGCCTATGGAATTGCTAATGCTGATGATGCATGGTTTCTTACTTTATAAGATTCAATATATCTATGGAAATGTTAGAGATATGAAACACATATGCAGCACATACATGTATGCACTTTCATACTTTGTCCTTCAACCTTATTCAAAATCTAGTTTTACCTCAAATGGTTCTTGAGATATTACAATAACAAGAAAGTGGGTCAGAAGGATGGACAACCCAACAAAAACATGCATCGGGCACCACCTTGGTGGTGAAGTCATAAAATAATTCTTATATCTAAGTCATGCCTTTAAACAAAATATACCATCTGTAATCTTATTTTAACACAAAACAAATCTCACCTTTTAAATCTTCAGTTGCTGCTTGAAAGAGATCCATGTCGAAAGATGATGTGTCACTATGTTGATCTTCTGCTGTATTTCCTTCAGTTTGTGCTACATCACTGCTAAGTTTAGTTTCTCTCTCATTGGAGTCTTCATCATTGGAGTTACTCATATCTTCGTCTAAATCTAAGGAAATGATAACAACAAACAAGAACAGGACCAATGGTACTGCATCTCTTATATGACTCAACCTAAAAAAAGCTTGAAATATCACAATGAGAACTAGATGGAATTTTGACTGCGCGCAGTCGAAAATGATGCCTCCGCCATAGAGCAATTTTTGAAATTCAAGTCCGTCGGTTTTTTAATGATAATGCACTCACAAGCTATTTATAGGCATACATAATGAGCCCCATGACCTTTGACCTGATGACCCTAAAATCTAATCAGTTCATTGGC
>BEXV01002614.1:0-29148 GCA_003118195.1 Hemicentrotus pulcherrimus
AAAAAAAACAAGCCGTAAAGAGAAATGCACATACTTTCAACATGACGACACCTATAGGCCTATGAAACTTAATTAACGATGGTTGAATGACTGCGAAATTTAAAGTAAAGGAACGCTCAAACATATGCTCCCTTTCATAAATCTGCCCCTCCTTTTTAAAATCACATGACCGCCATGTTACTAAATATACAATACAACTTTTTAGAGTCGCATATACTTTTTATTTAAAAAAAAATTAAAATTAAACAAATTAGAATGAAAAAAAAAAAAAGAAGATAAATAGCCTTGTCCATCAACCTGAGAAAAGCGCGAACATCAAATTGACGGTTTACGTAAACCGAATACAATTGATATAATATATTCACATAAAGGGTATCGGCATTGTCCTTTAGTTCATTTTTACTAAAGTATTTTGCGGCTATGTCAGTGTTAAAATCCTTTCTTCTTCGTTTTGTATTCATGTATTTGGCAATAGGTCGGACTCTGCTATTTTAGACATCAAATTGTATTTTGTTTCATGAAAATATGAAATAAAAGCTGGCCCTTGAAGACGCATTGATACATTTGCCCACTTCTTTTTCTTTGAACTGTTAATATGTTTAATATGTAAAATATACCCAGTGACCAGTTCTACGTACACAATAGTAATTATAATAACTAGTTACGTGCTATATTCTAACTACCACCTTAGGTAATACATGGGTACTAACATGTATCCTCACCCCCATTTTCAATTGCCTTTCAGATGGCCTTTCTTCCAACTGGGTGATTATTTCCTCATCGTCGTTGGCAAGTACTGGATGTGCCTTTATCATTCTTGTTACGCTGGTATGCTGTCTCCGATTAAAAAGACGAAAACGATGTACGTAACATTTAACTGAATTTTGATCTAACAAAGTTGATTTGTCATTTAAATTCAATTTTCTTTCAAATTTGACACTCAGTTTTTCATTATCTCACAACAAATAATTTTGTGTAGCACCCTCTGCAACAGAACTCAACTATTCCTTTAAAACAAAAAAAGTACCATGATAATATATCGCTTAGAAATATTACAGGATGCGAAGACAAACCTAAAATATATAGACTCATGACAATTGGTAAATCACATAAGGTTACAGAGGGAAGAAAAATGTTGAAAGGGATCTCTTGAAAAAGACATAAGACATGCTAATTCTGAGATCGAAAGTGGGATAACTGTTTACATTTGACCATTGCTTAATGCTGTGTCAGACCATTAACCATAAAATAAAACGTCTTGGGTATTTCCAAACGTTCAAAAGATGTTATTCTTGACACAAACGCTCATACTACAATGCTCAATGAATTAGTTTTACCTTTTATCAGTAATACTCTCTCTCTCTCTCTTGTTGTTGTTTCCCCCTTTTTATGATTAGTAGCGGCAAAAGAGGCAACATCCATGAGGTCGAGGACACTTCCTGCTATTCCATGTCATGGGCAGGAACCTAAATCAACTTACGTTGAGTCGATACATCAAGAGAGCACCGTATGTATTCACATTAATAGTTAACAACATAGTTTTCAATATCCTTTGCCATTTTTGCTGCTTTTGTGTGTTTCTAACTCAAAAATGAAAGGCTGACTGTTTTGATTCATGCCTTTTATTTCATACTTTTAAATGCAAGCTTTACTGTTCCATAAATCGGGAGTACTCGAATCGTCACCGTCATGTACTTGACAATTACAAAACGTTGCAAAGGGTATGAATAATTAAGTTTTTGTTAACTGTATGTACTTATTTTCACTCATTCTGTGTCCTTTAAATAGGGTAATGTTTTCAAAACATAAACTATAGTTTCAATACAGCCCAACATATATGAACATTACAAACGTCGAAAGAACCAATGTGATATAAGAGTAAATATTGAGAACATGAGTAACTTCGACTGAAAAAGCGTGATAAGACGATCTACAAGAAAGCAGAACCTCGAAATATATAAGAGACAAATTTATAAAGTAAAGATACACATTCATTTCAGGCGTTGCACAATGGTATATGTCTCAGCTGGTTTAATGTGCCAGCAAATGTAGTGTTTTCCGCTAGATGTAATGCGGAGTAGTTATATATCTACGATCAAACATTATTTCACTGGGAACAGTTAATAGTCCTAACAAACTTTGCAAACTCATAATTATAATTAACTTTACATAAAAGAAATAGTATCTAACATACTATTATACAAAAATTAGTCTTTCTCTCCTTCTTTTGTCTTTTTTAAATTCCACTTTGCTGCTATTTGCAGGAGTACGAATCGGTTGATCACATGGCCCCAGCGGGTTTATACGAACAAGGAAAACCCTTTCAAGAAAAGGATGCTCACCAAACAGCTCCTGCGATTCTATCGGACCAACCCTACATTCCTATGTACCCAGTGGATAACGCAGCAACCGTCATATACGAAACCTCATTACCGCTTAAACCTCACCACCATCAAGACGAGGAAACCTTCAAATATGCTGTTAGTAGTCTTAGAGGCGACTCGTACAACATTGATTATCGTCTATCTGCACGCGATGCTGGAGAGGATCACTATGTTCTGCCGTCCAAAGTTGGAAAATAGAGCGCTTTCGCAAACACGACGGGAGAATTACGGCGGTACAGCCCTTCCGTCGTGTTTAGGGAACGAACGCTATCATGGCCGCGTACGAATATCAACAAGACGGAGCAAATTCTGGTTCGCGCATGAGCAGATTGTTTTTCCGCTCGCATTACCGTCGTCTTTATCTTCCGTCGTGTTTGCGAAAGCGCCCTAGTAACATCGTACAGAAACGTTATCTTTAACACTTGGGTTCTTTCTTCACCTCTTTACACGGTCGCTCTTGGCCATACTTGCATATATACACAAATTGACGGAAGGATTGCTTTGCGCAACACTGTGGTTTTACAAAAATATCTCCGGTTTTGATTAGCTCTATTTAAACCATTTTAAGACTAGTATAGACGTATCGCGCCCTGAAAACATTTTACAAGTCCTGAAGCCTTTCAAATAAATTGATCCTATGCAATAATACAATGTGGCGCTATGAGATTATTGTGTGAATATAAAAGAGTTCAAACTACAGTTGAATAATGATAATTAAGTTACATTATGATAGAAGTCAAAAATTTAAACAGAGACATGTCCTGCAGCAATTTTAATTTGGAAAGGTTGCCTGTGTAGTAAAAGAAAGAATACAAGATACGAGATGTGACGTGCGATATGGCGTGCGAGCCTAGGTGCCCGAGGGCAAGAAATGAGAACATGCACGTATATACTGCTGTTTATATTGGCTACACTGAACTGTAAGCAGACAGGGTTCAATCTGCAATTTAATATAGATTAAGAATGATTAGACATCTAGCATAACATTTCTGGAAAATAACATGTATCAAATTAAATATATCCTGACAATCCTAGTAACAACCTGTTATCATAATGAATGTAAAAAAAAACACAATGCCTTGTTCACTATAAATCTGACTATACATGCAACAATGACTCACTGACAATGACTTTGTCATTCATCAGGGTCATATCATACATATTACTATATACTACATGAACATTAATACACACAACCGTGCACTAAAATTATGTATTCACGTACATTGTGCACGTGTGTAATCTTTCACGTGAACAACTCATTCATGTCATTATTTCATCACCTCACATTAGTGTCACAAACTTCATATTTCATCAACCTTTCTAGCTGTATACTCAAACTAACTCGTAAACTTCATGATGCCACAATCATTTATACTTATGTCATACTTGTATCACAAATTAAACGAGAACATATAGGCAACTCTAGGCAGCAAACTACCCCATGACATGGAAAATCAGCAACACACAAAATCCACTACGCCCTCAAGCGGCCTAATCCAAACCCTTTCTATAAAGCGACGCTTGTGACATTACAAGCATCTGCTTCAAGCAGAACGTCATCCTGTACTCCACACAAGTGGTTAAAAAAGTAACGATAATACAAAAAAGAGGTAACAAAAGTAACGATAATAAAAAGGATATTGGGGTTAACATTAAGTAGTAGTAGTAGTCGTAGTAATAGTACGCTCTCGGGAAGGTTACAATTGGGCTATTTCCCTCGGCACGCCTGGGGAAATAGCACAATTGTAACCTTCCCTTGAGCGAATAAAAACAACTATTTCTCTCAAAGCAGTCATTAATACTATACTAGTTTAACACGCATTTTGCCAATGACTTTTCAGAGCGGGCTAAAATATTTGTTCATTGGTTTACTGTATAACCATATCGCCCGGCAAATTACACACAAAATCCCATTGACTTTTCTGAGCGGACTAACTTATTGTAATTTTGTTGGCTTATCCATCAAACCTTGAGGGCGATAACGATAATGTTTCCATATTTCATTTTGTTAATCAAAAATGAATTAACCTCCAGTTAGTATTTTTGTCAAAATAATAAAAAAAACATATATAATCAAAATTACATGTGAACTCGCTTCATATGAACTCTATGTAACTTTCAAATGAAAGTATAAATATATTTTGTTGAAACCATTGTGATATTTTTTTCGATGGGCAATCTACAAACTTATTGGAACCGTACATGGCGATAGAAATATCTAATAAATGAATCGATTTGCTGGTATCTTCATCGTGTTTTATGCGAAAATATTAAAATATAGTAATACTTTCTATTACCTTGGGACAAACATAGTCTGAACCTGGAGTTGAATCCAGTAGACAGTTGACCAGGGGCAGCAGAGCGTCTTTTAGAGTTCGGCACCATTAATAAAAGGGCACTTTCTGAAGAAAAGGGCAGTTACAAAAGGAAATCTCAAAGCAGAAAATATACAATGTTTAGACATTGTATATACCCCTTATCTCTGATTACATTATCATTGGTGAATTAAATGTTTGTTTCTCGCTTTACATGGTTCAATATACTGCACAAAGATGATATGTCCTTTTTGCAGCCAACGTCAAATTATGTAGAACTTTGCAGGAATTATGAATATGTCATGTTTGTCCTATCTGTGAAATTTAACAATTAGCAGTGTCCTAGTCCTTCTGGACTTTATTATCAGAAACTATTGAGTGACTGTTCGACATTTTTTTGTTCTTTGGTAATAACCTACGTAAAATGAGCTTGTTTACCAGGTACATGAGCATTTGTCTACATCAATGACCCACTACTTGTAATGGCCAAAATTAAACTGATTGAATCGTTGTGCAGCACAAAACGTACGACCATTCGGTAAAAGGGTCTGTAAATCAGACTAATACTTAGGTGATTGCAACCACTAAAGTAGATTCGATAACTAATCGTCGTCATTTTCTCACTGAAAAGAAAACATTTTCAAGCCCTTTCGTCTTGAGGGTAGTTCTAAATTTGTATTGTCTTTCAAATTCCGTTGGAATTTAACCTTTCAAGTTGTTTGGCCTGCTAATGGGACATAATACCTTTCAGTAACATTATTTCATGTTGGTGTGATGGTCTAAACATTTGTTTGCGAGCGAGCAAAGTGAGCCAGCACAAATTTTAAGATTTGCGAGGTGGCAGTGCGAAAAAAAATTTCCTGGTCTCCTTCTTAAAACGATGAAATGCATCATATGCCGATGCACTCTAAAACGATGATTTTCGACGCAAAGAGCGATCGAGTCTACTCTGACATCTGCAGTTCACCCTAACCCTAATATTTGTGAAAGTTACAGGCAGTGGGAGCGGGGGGGGGGGGCTCGGTTTTTCAATGTATAGTACTTAAGGAGAAGGGGGCACATATCCAGAGGGAAAAGGAAACTGATCAAAAAATTAAAGAGACATTTTAACAAATTAGGAGCAACTTTAATAAAGAGCACCCATCGGAGCTTTAAAGGGGCACGTGTGAGAAGGGAAAGGGGCGCTTATTACAAAGGACAATTGGCACTTGTCAAGGGAAAGGGGCACCCATGAGATAATAATAGAAGCGTCTATCAGAGGTGTAAGAAGAGGCATTTATCAGAAGAAAAAGGGCATTGATTAGAGAGAACAAGTGGAGCACGTGTACAAAAAAAAAAGAATGAAGGGTACACTAATCGGAGGCGAAAAGTGGCACTCATCAATAATAACAAAGGAGCAATAATCAAAAGGGGAAGGGGGACTTATTACAAAATAAAAGGGCACATGTTTAAGTAAAATCAGCACCTGTCAGATCTGAAAAAGGGCAATTATTAGAAATATATTAAAAAAGGGGGCACTTATCTTAATTAAGTGCAGGTAAAGGAGGCACATAAGGGGTGTTTAGAATAAAAGTGTGTGGATATTTACTAATCTACTCGACAGGTTTTACTGTTCACTTTACAAATTGAAATATCTCTTTGTAGAAATAAAACTTGAGGCCCTTATTCTGATTACAGTATATTAGTGATGGTGGATGTTCTTTTACCTAACTGCTAAGAAAGCAAACCTGCTTGAAAGTAAGCAAACCAGACGGGCCGACAACTTTAGGTCCTCTCCGAGGGACCTGGTAATGAGGATTTATTTTTGAATTCTACCCTGTATGACCTTTGTTGACCCCTCACGAAAATGCCTGGGATTTTCAATGGGAAACTCAAGTCAAAAATGTTCTGTATTCATCAGGGAACACAAAAACACTTTGAAACCTTTGTTCCCCGAGATTGGTCACGGGACCTACAGGCTGGTCTCCTACTATATGAACGCATGTTACGGTGGTGTGTTTACGAATATAAATGAAGAAAAAAATCATTTTCCGGAACCAATGGAAGAACAGGCCTATTTTTTTGAATAAACCTGAAATGGGCTATTCGCAGTTCATCTCATTTAATTATGTATTTGTATGTTGTGATGATTTTATGCGGGGGGAAAAAAAACAGTGTGCATGTGTGCGTGAAGGATGGGTGGATTGCAGAAAGGATGTACTACATTTATGGCTGTAATGCCTCCGTTTATCCGTTTATATATCACAAAAAGGTAAGTATGCACCTTAGATCATATTATGATATGTTTCATGAATGTTGGGGATATTTCTCATTGTTTTCTTACTCTTCCCCGATGTTCGTTCCTAGTCCCAATATATGCATTTTGGATGAAATTATGAATATCCGATATCTTTCATAAATTAGAGGGATTCGTCTCCAATGTTTCTTTTTATTAAACGTAGTTTTGTGAATTATAGGAAACTTTCGACTTTACTTTTATTACTGTTTTCCAGCTCATCACGATAGAATGCTTGGCTGTTGTATAAATGCTACCACATATCCATGATAACATCCCACCCTCGGTTTTAAAAATTAGATTTTCATAATTTATGAATTCAAGAAATGTTGTAGTTTATCTTATGTGTTCGACTTACTTTAATGATCTAGTGTTGTAATCCTTTAGTAAGAAGTTATTCGCGCACAATGAAAAAAATCATAACCATAAAAGCCACTTAAAAAATAAAGGCATGAAAATTACCTGTAAGGCTTCTAATAGGTGATCTTCCCCATAAAGAAAGAGAAATGAAAAATATGAGAATCATTAAGTGTATTCTAATGTTTATCTTTATCTATTTGTTCTACCCTTGGGCTTAGTTCAAAGCACGCATGTATGCATCTGAATTTTGTATTCAAAATCCAGGCTTCATTGAAATGTTAAATCCGGTCCACAATTATTCATAAATATATTCACGAACCGAAGTTTTATCATAAATAGAGAATGTAAAGTTGCAAGAACCTAATATTTCTATTTGATTTATAATCTCGTGTTTACAATCGGTATTTACATCTACCTTCCAGTCGGTGATAGTTATGTAAACAATTGATTGGAGAGTGGTTGAGGGACGGTGTGGGTAGGAGAGAGGGAAGGAAATGGACGGTAGGGGAAGGAGACGGATGGGAAAGAGAGAGAGAGAGAGAAAGAGTGAGAGTGGGGTGGGATAGGGCGAGGGAGGGAAATGGACGGGAGAGGGAAGGAGACAGGTAGGAGAGAGAGAGAGAGAGAGAGAGACAAAGAGAATGAATGAGAGAGGGAGGTAGTGAAAAGAGAAAGAGCCTTTTAGTCAAGCTCGTTCATTTAATATTAACTCTTTTGACTTTTTTTTCTTGAAGTTTACAACGTTCTAGTCCCACATAGCCATGTCGCGGTTCAATGTCTCTCTTTACTGTGTGATTTTCATATCATATTAAGCCTGTCTTTTTGATTGATGAATCAAGAGCTTACTTGGTATAACCCAATCAATACAGCACTCGAAACAACGTTTTAAATTACGTTATAATGTAAGTTGACATGAACCAGAAATGCGTGTAAATATTTAACTAAAGACTCAAAAATAAAGGCACGCAGAATTCAAGAGTACGAGTGTAATAATACAATTTAATCTGCCCGCAATGATATCATGATAATTACAATACACGTTACTAGCATTGGAAAAGAAAGTTGAAAACAGTTTGTTGACATTTTACCACGTAAAAAGTACATAAAATGACGGAATACAATACACGCCAGTACATGAACAGGGTACATTTTGGGAATAGACATAAATTATACATACTTCAAATGCTAAAACCTCGAAAACAAACAAAAATTAAAATTAAAAATTAAAAAATCACGTGCCTGGATTTAAATAAAAGCATTTACATAAAAATGTGTGAATAAATTGACAATATTTTAAATCAAATTTGTAATAAATCAGAAATTGTTTGCTTTCATTATACATAAAAAACATCATTGTTCAAAGCCATTCAACCCCTTCTGTTAACCGTATCGTAACGTAGTCTCTTCGTAAAAGGCACATTGAATTTGTTTAAAATAGAATAGCTGAAATTATTAAAAATAATATGTGCCCTATATAATTTTCTTTTGCAGTAAATATTCATCATTCTTTTGGAGGTGTATTCAAAATGGATATACATTTTTTTTTTCTGTGATAAACTCTGAAAGGGAACTCTCAACAATCTTTCTTTACATAAGTATAAGGTTAATACGTTAGTACGATCATTTTATTTTCCTCCGAGAAAAAATAAGAGTCAAATTATAAAATTGTTCAAGACAAACCATCAGTAGTTTACTCCCCACAATTATCATTTGACAAAAAAAGAAGGAACTAAAAATATGGCTAGATAATCTTGATATCTTTAATAATGATATATCATAATTTTATGTACAGAAATATCATTTTTTGAATCAATACTCGCCTTTCCGCTCGACATAGTAATCACTTTCATTTGATAATCCACTTCGATATTTCATTACAAAAGAAGGCAGAACTCTGTCTATTGAACAATATAATACTATATGCGTATACTGTATATAGCAGACTATTTACATACTTTCGGTTAAAAAAAAATAAGAGAGACCGTTATAGAACGCGGCCACTGCAATGTTTATTCAACTTAAATTGACTTACATACCTTTTTAAGAAAAAAAGTCAATGACTTTTCAGATATAGATATATTGGATACTTCTTTAATTTCTTTCTTAAATATATTCATGGATTGAGTATGCACATTATCTTTTCATATAATTTCAAATCTACAAAAATACTATGAGGTTTTGAGGGATTTAACAGATAGTTTGTAAGAAAAATGCTAAAGTTTGAGAATGTGAAAACATAAGTAATTCAACAAAGAATTCTCCCGGTTTCGTACTCTTATCAAACCGCAGAGAATAAACAAAGAAGAACAAGTATACAGACATTGAGAAGTTGTAACCAAACGTTTGGGCATATGACATCATTTTATCAACAGGCTCTGAATTAAAAAAAAACATAATGGATGATTTAACAGCTTCACAGGTTAACTGTTTGTTGTTGTGTTTTTTTTCTTCTAAGTAAGCCGTTTGCACTTGATTGGCAAATAAGTTCACCCACACTTGTGGAAAGCGTTGTCAAGCAATACTCTATTGTTACCATACAAAACGAGTTCACACTTATACGAGATGCTTACAAAATGCGTTTCAGTATTTTTCCTAAAAACAAGTGAGAACATACCTGTATTGGAAACATAGTATGTGTGTGAATATAAGCTAAACAGAACAACATTTAACATGTTAACACAACTTTGGTTTGGGCCCATTTTCTTTTCTTTGTACTGTAACAGATGAGAACATACTGGTAAGGGAAACATAACATGTGAGTGAATCATTATTAGCTAAACAAATAGACATGAGACATGTTTAATAATTTGAGTTGTTCTTGTGTAGGTGTGCAAAAAAAATGTGCGTTCACATCATATGATATGCATGATTGCATTGTCATTTGTCAAAAAAGGAAATTTCGGAAGAAGAAAAAAAAAGTCTATGAAAAGGAAAAAGCAAAGTAAATTTTCACTAGAGAAACTGCTACCTTTCGTACTAAGAAGTGTAACTATTCTATTGAAGGAGTCACTTTAGGAGTAGCCTTTTTTTTTTTTTTTTAATTGAATATCACAAATCCTGAGGTACTTTTCACAACTTAAGCAATATCTAAAGCTATGGAATAAAGAATGAAGTCTAATTGCAGGCCATGATCACACTTAAGTGCAACGGGGTGTACCAACAAACATTAACACCAACCGCATGAAACTTTAGTACTGTAAACTATGCTTAATGTGAAGTAGGCAGAGTGTGAATGGCCCCAAAGAACCCCAACAACTTGATTTCAATTATATCATTATCAAGAATAAACATCTTAAATGACAGTCAAATGTATATATAAACTATCTCAGTCTGTAGGGATTCCATTTAGATTGTCTTGGATCAATAACAGCCTTTTCTTGCTCAAATCCAGGGAAAGGCAGTACAAATATTTGTGTATACACCTCTTCATATCTTTGTTGTATTTGAGTAACTGTTTTGGATGAATATAATCATTATAGCATGTTGCATATATATTTAAATGTATAGTTATATATATATGTCACATGTCTATGGTAAGTTTACAGAATAAGTTTGCATGTAGTATATAAGGTATTATCACATTTGATATGAAGAACATTTATCAAGTTATAGTAAGGATCTTCCAAGTCATAAGGAATTGAATACATACATCAATTCCTCCATGAAAATCCCAACTTACATCCGATATAAACAAATTTGTAGAATTGATCATCAAAATCACCTCGGCTATTTCTTCCTCTCTCTCTTTTCAAAAATATAATCATTTACAATCTTAACACATCATATATTCAGATCCCGGAAACATGTTAACTCTGGGATAAAGTGTATTAACTAAGGCCCTCCTAGCGCCCTCGAACAGTCTTGATAAAAACCGACATAACATTCATGTAATAGGCACAGGGATGTGTTCTGTTTTACATAGACTAATATAAATACACAAATTAATATATAATTGATAAATATAGGTATGAATTACATGGTTTATTTTCACTGAACCTCTGTATATAACCCAATTGTACAAAACACACAGAATACTGGTATATAGAGAAAGTGTATGCATATATATATTTGTAAAGAATGATGGGGAATATATGTTTTTCTCCCTAGGAACATAAATGAAATTGTATAACAGACTATTTACATCTCTACTTACAATCATATGTACAAAGGTAGATTTATTCAGAATATCAAATGAATTTTTCTCTTCCAGCTCAGCAATAAACGCTTCAGTCTGAACAATGATATATATTTCCTCTCTTGTTTTAAAAATGCACCGATTTGTAAAGATCATATCACAAATTTATATCCTGTTTAATAACTGTTTACAACATATTCCAAATTTACAATATTTTAGATTTGCTATTGGTAAAAAATTTAATATACAAGTGTCAAAGTAGTACCTATTAGTATCATATTGTTGTTAACAAAATATACACATTAATCTTGAATACAATTCATTTGCTGACATGAACAGCAGAAAACATATGTGCTACTGCTGGAATATATATTCTGAATGTGAAAACAATTATCCATAAAATAGTGGAATACAAATTTAGTACATTGATTCGAGTACTGCAGTAATGACTAACATTGGAATGAATACAATAGGACTACATTATTCTCTTCAGCACTACAGTAATCACTTACACTTGTACAAATAGCATAGCTCATGAGGTTTCTGTCTTCATGGCTATCAAATTAAACAAATTAAGACCTGTCCCTATTTTCACTTTAAGAAGGCTTTAATTTTCAAGTAACCATGTTTTTCCAAGTTTATGCATGTATTCTTGAAAAGCGTGGTCTTATACTGGTAAATATAAAACATTTGTATTATCTACAGCTTAATAAAAGGAATGATATAAAAATCCTGCAAAAAATAATTTCTTTTTAAAATACTTATCGCTTTCTCTTCATAAAATGTATTGTAAAATGTATAAAATGATATTCTCGAAAGCGGACTAACTTTAGTCCATGGTTTAATACACCGACTAAGTATGGAATGCCAAGTGTCCATAAGAATATATTTTTAAAAAATTTAATCTATCACAAAATTGAAATAAAATGTAATAACATAATTAATAAACAACAATATAACTATGACATAATAATGTTGTCATGGTGATTTAGAGACATTCAAAACTATTCAAAACTATTCAAAAAATATATTCATATGGACACTTGGCATTCCATACTTAGTCAGTGGAATAAACCATGGACTAAAATTAGTCCACTTTAAAGAATACCACCCATAGAGTGTATCTCCTGGAGTACATATTATTTGGCCGACTGTGCTCCCAATTCGATATCTGCATGGGTATGACTATGCACAAACTACAATGTTGAACTCGTAGCAGATGGAAATTTAATACACATCAACTGGAGTGACTCAACACAAAATCACCTTATTGTGCCTAGTTTTACATCATTGGAGCAATTGCATGAATGGTGACCTTTCTTACTTTTGTGATATCACCAATTAAGGAATTGATCAGGGTACTCTTCCATAGAGATGAACTCAGATGAAATTGAAGAAATCATACAGAGTAGATAGGCATAAGCTATATAAGCATTCTGAATGCTAATGATTCATTTACCTTTAAGCATTATGAGCAGAGAAAAATGAAAAATGAGCAAAAGCATTGGACATTAAAGCACATGGAAAAGCATGGATAAATTTGGATATCACTGAACTTCAAGCACATGCAGCTTTCTTTAATCCCTCTGTCGCTCCATGATGATACATAAGCAATTTATTTCCACATTATTCACATTTAATCCATTGACTACTGAATTAATTCATTGCAATAGGCTTAATACATAGAAATCTAGTTCCAGGAGGCAAAGGGTTAAATGGAGGATAAGGCTCTTACATGACAACCCCAAGCATATGGTGGATTAAGCTGATTTTAACTGCCTTATGAACCCAAGATGAGCAGACAACCATGTTAGCGCTAGAAGGTTCTAGAAGTGGCGAGACATGTTCCAAGTAACTTCACCATGGGACGTCTGGGGGCCCCTCTATAACAGCAACACGGGAATAAGGTTGCATAATGTCAATGGACTTATATTGTATAAGGTCACCTATTAAAAGCAGTGAAGGATTAAGATTGCATTATGTCAAATGACTTACATGGTACAAGGTGGTGCACTATAACTTAGCAAAATGAAAAAGGAATAAGTTTGCAATGAAAATGGACTTATATGGTATAAGTTTAATCCATGGAAACAAAGGAATAAGATTGTATTTCGTCAATGGACTTATATGGTATAAGGTTAAATCCGTGAAAACATAGGAATAAGATTGCATTCCTGTCAATGGACTCTATAAGAGATATATATGAATAAGTTTGTAAGTCATCAAATGATATGGGTAGAAGGTGGTCCCTTTGATTTTAATCAATTTTGCCAGGAACCATCCACTGATTTCAGGAGCGACAAGTGTGAATATCATTTTTGTCTACAAATTAGTAGACAAAAATCCGTTAATCCATTAATCAGAAGATGTCAAGTCATATGGATGATCATTTCAACAAAATTCTTATTGGAAATAATGATGTTCTGCAACATGATGGGCTTGACACTTGTTGCAATGTAAAACCAGGGAGATGGAGAAACAGTAACAAACCAGTAAGTAGAGAATCCCTTAATATTCCAACACATACCAATCTTTCTTTCTTCCCAGAGATAACCAGACTTTAAGCACAAAACACTGAATGTACTTTTCGTTCTGTTATCCAGACAAGCCCAATTAATCCAAGCACATTAATGAACCAGAACAAAAATGCCACATGAAATTTCAGAGAAATGTACAAAATTCTGATTCTGATAGCATGAAAATGAAGATGTGTGAGAAAAAGAGATGAGATGGGATTAGTATTTCAGCAATCACTTATTATAATTATGATTTACTTCGTCTGTCAGGAGATAAGGCATGTAACATGATAAAACTGTATTTAGTACATGTAGATTAAATCAATGACAGGGAAATAGGAGACAAAAGTTAGAGAATATTAGATGGTTTGACATGGAAGACAATGGAATCCAAGGTGAAGCATAAAATTAGAGTTGAATTTTACAAACATATCTAGTGCTCTGTTAGTGACATAAACCATACAAACATACACTTAATAGGAGTGTTTTGTTAAACATTTATGTAATAAACATGACAAAACAAAATGAGAAACATAACGACAAGTGCATGAAAAGCAAAGGGTGATGTATTGAACTAGTGCAAGTGATTTTTTTGGACAAAAGACTTGAGAACACCACTTAATGAAGGAATAAGATTCATTTAGATTTGTTTATATGTGAAGAGAATATATTGTATTTACAGAAACTAGCAGTACAAAAGGGGACAATTCTACATTTTTATTTCAAGTATTCACTGATATGCATTTTCCTTAAGTTGAAACAGGGCATGTAAAAAAAAAAGTTCTAAATGATTCGTTTTAAGACAGAAAAGGTATCCTTATTTTCCATGAATTAGTCAAAGTAGCCAATAAAGACAGCTAAGTAAAGATTTAAACTTAACAAAAGTTATCTTTACGGAAATCGAATAAAATAGAGAACAAATAAAAAGAAGACCAAGATTTTCATGTGAGAAAAGTAAATGTGGCCTCTGTATACTAGTTATAAGGTATAGCAAAACGACAGAATTCATTTAGAACAAAAGAAAAGACAGTAATAATGACTAATAGCAACAAAAGATCAACCAATATTTCTTCTTTGGAGTCAAATCAAATAGATAGACCTATAATTGTTTCACAAAAGAGATTATTTAATTTGTATTTCTGTAATTTTCGGTATTCGTGGAGGATCAAAGATTTCTACCTGTCGGTGAATCAAATACGGGAGGGTGGTCCGGGATGAAATCGGGCGGGGGGAGGGCATCATCGATCACCCGAGACTTGCGCTGCATCATAATGGCGTCAAGTTCAGACTTCCCGTTTTGCTGCTCCTAAAGAAGAAAAGAGAGGTGCACACCAACATGCCACAATCAACAACGTGCTGTCTGATCATTAACTCTAAGAACGGGGTTCTCACAAATCAAATTGGCAACACTAGTGGGGTTTTTTCTCGCCCTCTTAATTTTGTGAAACATGGTGGCTATTTGAAATCTAAATGGGGACCAACAGATATTTAGGTGGAAAGGCAAGCTCATTTTTTTCTTATTTTGTTGAGGGGGGGGGAGATTTTGCAATTGCAACCTTTTTTGACAATATAAACACCTTATGAAAAGGCATCTTATTGAGTAATAAATCAGATTACAACTAAACTGTCAACAACAACTTTTGGCTTGATTGAAAAATTGCTATATTTTGCATATCTTAGATTTCTGTTATGAGGGGACTAACAGCAATTTTCCATTCCCCATCTATTAAAAGGCTGCTTTTATATTTGAGATAATTAGCAACTAATATGCTAAAATATATCATATCTCATCACTCCTTGTTCTGGCAGCATTAATGCATACAATTCACACAGGTACATAGGTACTAAATATACAACTAGGTGGGATTACAACGAATGGTGACTAAACATCACAATTTCACAGAACACATCAGCACAAAAAAGCACAAAAATCACTACATTATCTTCCAACTTTTTCACAAAGTTACTTAGAGTGAGAGATAGTTTCCAGGATTGAGGCGCTAGATTGATTTTTGGCCTTGAATCTCGGAATGGTACTTGTCCCCTTTTTTTTTATTTGAACTTGTGATACATTGGTAAACCATGTTTCTCTTCAATATACCGGTATATGCAATCTCTAACTACTAGTATACTAAATATTTAAGTATTTCTGAAACGTTGATATTAAAATGCCACTGAAGAACTATCAAAATTAAACTTATTTAAGATTTTTGTTGAATATATATATATATATATATACATGTACTTGTATTATAGTGTGTTGGAGGTGTAGTTAGTTAAAACATTTACAATAATGACTCAGTAAACAACTGAATTTTAAAATTTAAATTTGATCCTTTTTGTGATTTTCGTAATTCAAGAATGAAAGGTGGACTGGTTGATTTAGGGCTTTTATGGAAATGCCTTTAGATACTTTTTCACTTTAGTATGTCAAATATGTCACTTATTCACATGTTTTAACAAAAACAGAACTTTAACAAAATCACATATATACATGTATTAGAATGTATTAAGGGTAAAGCATGGGGATATACTTTGGTTAAAACATTAATCAACACATGAAGGTACACTTGTACTCCATTGAGCTGAATTGCTAATGCATGCAAATGGCTGTGCCACGTTGTGGTACGGAATTAATATGTGCTGTTCATGCACACATTATATATCCCAACTGATTAATATACTCAATAAATGACTATAAATGTATAAAATATATGATTTATAATGAGGTTAAAATTGCCAAGCACAAATATGATATAGCCTCTATGATACTGTTATACGTCTCTACAGTGTATGTTTAGCAGGTTCCCCTAATAAATATATCGGTTGCTGCAGGTTAGACTACGGTAATACAAAGTTAATATTTACTGTGCAAATACTGGGCCCCCTACAGTCCAGCAAGATGTATCAAGTGATATCACAAAAGTTTAAATTATTAGTATTATTATCTAAAAAGGCAGCACGTGTCTCCATTTCATCTGAGTTTCAGGAAACAAATCAATTTGATTCGCACCTTGACATACTAATCACTGGTGACCTATTATCATATATCAGATGTTCTATTTGAGAGGCCCAAAACCACGCCATATCCCTTTTGTGACCATCATTCTACATTCTATCGTCTGATTCACTAATATCAAAAGGTTGAGGGCTTGAAAATCGTAGTTTTTTATCAAAATTTGCCATATTCTAAAACAACATTCTCTCCAATGTTAGGTGACTATATTTTTAGTCTAGTTTGGAAGGTTACACAATTATTCCTAGTTATTAACCATGATGATTAACCATGTGTAAGATAACAGTTTGAACAGCACATTTATCAGCCCTCGTTCAGGAACTTTACTCCCATTAATCTATAGTATAAGTGAGAAAAAACCTATTACATGAGGTGATGTAACCATCAACGATGAAACCTCCTAACTCTACTTGGTGTAAACTTAGTGTAAACATTCAATACCGAGTGAACAGATTCTTAACCTAGAGTGCACAAACGTGTATGGTGTACCAAAATACATTTAAGTGCAACAGATACATGTAAATATTGGAATCATCCGGGGTCTGTTGGCAACAAAAGTGACACAAGACTTGATTTAGAGTTTAGTTTGTAAAGTTACCTGAAGGGCGGCTTTCTGGATCATGAGCTGAGAGTAGACTCTGGATCCATCGTCATGACAGACCTGCTGTAGCTCTTCCTTGGTAAGACTGAACAACTGGGCACCATTCAAAATTCCAAGACTGTGAACAGTCCTATGAGTGAAGATGTAAAGAAAAAGGTGGTGGTGTAAGCTTGAGAAATGGTACCAGTCTAGGAAAATAGACTTTCTTTCAGGTGAGTTAACATCTTGCGATAAAAAACACACAGGAACATATGCTTAATACCTGCTGAAGCTGTAACCTGTTGGTTAGACTAACAGCCGGAAACCATTCACAACGCCAAGACTGTGAACAGTCCTATGAGTAACTATGTACAGGAGACAGTGGACGGTGTAAGCTTGAGAAATGGTACAAGTCTTAGAAAGTAGACTTTCTTTTGGACTCTTTATATCTTGACATCGTATCATTATAAGCACACAGGAACGATGTGTTGGATTTCATTATTGATAAAACTCAACTGCTGGGCTCTATTCAAGATTCCAAGCCTGAAAACTGTCCCAGAGTTAAAGATACCTGAGAGAAAGTAGCTGCAGTGTAAACATGAAAAGTGATACCAGAAAGAGCAAGAAAGATATCATGGATCCTTTTCAATCTCACATACAAGAAAATAATATATAATGTAGTTTTCAGACCACACAACTAACTCTCTCTCTCTCTTTCTAAATCCTGTTCCCTCTTTCTATCTATATCCTTCTCTTTCTCTCTCTCTCTCTCTCTTGCCCTTGGTCTCTCTCTATCTCTCCCTCTCCATCTACCCCTCTATCTCTCTCTATCCCTCTCTCTCCCTCTCTATCTCTCCCCCTCCCTCTCTATCTCTCCCCCT
This sequence comes from Hemicentrotus pulcherrimus, assembly GCA_003118195.1. Lineage (NCBI taxonomy): Eukaryota > Metazoa > Echinodermata > Echinoidea > Camarodonta > Strongylocentrotidae > Hemicentrotus > Hemicentrotus pulcherrimus. Next base: position 18,466 of record BEXV01002614.1, read on the forward strand.
TCCTCTCTCTCTCTCTCTCTCTGTACACCAACCCTCATTCAAAATACTTACATGGGACTGAAGCCCTTGGATTCAAGCCACCTCTTCACATCGTCCCTACTTGAGTCGTACGTCAGTGTGACATCGCTGATACTTCATTTGGGGACGCGGTAGTTCTTGGACTTTCCTCCGTTGCTCACACGATTCTTGAGCTCCTCTTGCAGGGTGTCGTACTGACTACTAGATGTTGGTGCTATGGTAACAAAAGAAAATGAACATATTCAAGAGCTCCATAGAAAATAACGAATATAATAAACCCCTAAAAAATAATTCTGCAATCTATATTTGAGCTTCTATATCTCTCTTGTTACCGTATCATCATACTTCATGTTGGTATCATTGAAAAGTCTATTTATTCCCCGTAACGAGAATGCTCTGTTTGTAGTGATTATGTAATTGTGGAATGTCCAGTAGAATTGAATTGCCGATTTGAGATTTGCATGGATTCAGTGAATCTCATATTTTGAAACATCCATAACTCCCTTTTTATTGGCCTGATTTATTTCACCTTTCATTTCAACTTTCACCAGTCTATTTCTCTGATTTGTTCTGCTTTCCTCTAGAGTAGTTTGCTAACAATGTTGAATTTTCCTTTGATAATAAATATTGTACCAAGTGCAGCAAAAAACTTACCTCTCTCCTGAACATTAGGTTGCTTGAATTGTTTGTTCCTCAAAGTGTTATGAAGTTGGGTAGCAAAGTCCATACCGTTTGCTTCTGCAGACAACACAGATTAGGAAAAAGCAGACGGAATAGAACAATCAATATTTAATAATGCACTTCAATGAATACCGTAATAAACGTTGTATAAACTGCCCTCGTGTATTAACCGCACCCCCGATTATGACCTTTAAAAATTTTTTTTTTTTAAATTTGATGACGGCGGGATTCGAACTCTTGCGGACAGATGTAGAGTGGGACCCGAAACCAGCGCCTTAGACCGCGAGGCCATCCCGCACCGATGCCATAACCTGCAGTTAATGGCGACTTCTCGTGCTGGATGCTTCGCGGCAGGTCCGTTAAATGGCCCCTTCTTTTACTTTTGCAATGCATTGGCACGAACTTAGATCAAGATCGATCGGCAGATGTGTTTTTGGAAGATTATTTGTGCCTTCATGTCCACAATGCAAGATAAAATTGTCGGTAAAATGTGTGGAAATGTCCTGTACCATAGTGGTATAGTAATTGTACCCTTCGTAGTCCCATATGTCCAAATTCGTGCTAGTTTTGACTTACTTTTGTTTTTTTGGGGGGGTGTACAGTGTATAAACCGCACCCCCGTCTTTGAATTGTTTTCAACGGCAAAAAGGTGCGGTTTATACACCATTAATTACGGTAAGTATTTAGAGGTGTTGGTGTCCAGTGGATACGTCTCCAGACTGTGAACCACAAGATAAGGGGTATGATTCCCTGCCACACTTGTAATGTTTTTTGACAAGAGATAAATTTACATTTGCCACACTCCAGCCAGGTGAGGTAGATGTATACCAGACAGACAAATTGAGTTCCTTAAAATGCTTGAGCGCCGTCATGATTCAGCCTAGGATACAGGTTTGAAACCGAGTGACGTCTTTCGGATGGTGACGTTAAACGTTGGTCCCTAGACGTATATAATCATACCTGATTGTAAAAACCCAATCACACAAACACATGGTAGCCCTCCTAAGGCTGGAGCCTAAGGCTGGAGTAATAATTGTGGAGTGCCTAGAGCGTTAATGTGCCTGACATCATAATGCAATTAGAACAAAACGTTTAATTATGAGCCATACATATAATTCATACACTGCAACTGAAAGACTTACTGTGAGTTGAATTTGATCGTCCTGTTCCGTCAGCTGGGGGAGGGGGTGGAGGAGGGGGAGGGGCCTTTAAACAAAATCAAATTGAACTCAGATTTAGTAAGAGCATGATGTACATGAGAAGAACAATAATATAAATAAATAGTTCTGCCACTGTACAGCTTTTGAAGAACCAACATGTTAATATACCAATAGACATACAGTTTTGAAGGGAAAAAAATTGTTTTTGAATGGTTTTGGGGTTGTATGTCTGTAAAATGGCACTTTACAAATGTATAGATATATCCTTGTATCAAACTCAAGGGCACTCAATATTACAGTTAACAACATAATTATTCCCACCCCTTGTAAATGTGATGTTTCATGCTTTTCGTAACTCAAGAATGAAAGGAGGACTAGTTGAATGAGGGCCCTAGTCGAGTAGGTTTAAATGTTAGTTTTAATACGCCACATTCTCATACCTGCCAACATTTGAAAATGAGAATCAAGAATTTTTAGCACGTTATGTCTTCAAATATAAGAAATCTGTACCCTTAAAAGGCGTTCGCACATACAGCGGCAGTGTAACTGGCAATACGCGGTAAACCTGTGCAAAAAAGCGAATACAAATTCGCTGCTCAATCATGCAGCCCTTCAACGCACGCAATATATGAACTCGAACATCGCGTCAAATGATAAAATTTGGCTTAAGAAACACCAACAAACTAAATTATTATTATTGTTATTATTTCTTTTTTTTTTAATACATAACAAAAATTGAAAAAACAGAATATTCCAGATTTTGGGGTCCTAAAATCCAGAAAAACCGAATTTTCTGGATTATTCGGAAGGGTTGGCAGGTATGCATTCTCAAGAAACTTAAAAAGGGATATATAATTTTTTTAAGAACTTGTAAAATGACAAAACTTGGTAAGGGTATGAATAATTTAGTAGATAGATGTGGTCTGCAGTAAACATACACACGGCTGGGCCCTGTTTCATAAAACTTGTTATCAATAACAAGTTACAAGCTACTGTTATAAGCTACTAAGTTTTATGAAACAGGCCCAAACCGGGTCTACGTGGATACTCACATTGAAAGTTGACATTGGTGGAGGTGGGGGCGGTAGGTTGTGAGGGGGCGCTGGGACATGGTTTGAGTTGGTGTTTGTGTTGGGGGAGGGGGAGCTAGTCAGCTTGAGGAGGGTGGAAGGCACGTAACCGGACTGGCCAGAGGTGTTCTTGACCTCCCACCATTTACGCTGGTCATTCAGAACCTGTGGGATAGGGGAGAGAGGTTGGTTATTACAGTGAAACCTGTATATAATGACCACTCAAGGGAAACATGAAAAGTGGTCTTTTTCATACAGACTCCTTTGGTACATTTGTGAAACATCTCCAGTAGGACATAAGTCTAATTCCTCCATGTATTACATCAGAAATTTCAAAATGTCTTGGCATGACAATCGCCTAAGGATGGTGATAAGAGAAATAACTATAAACCAATGGTCATATGGACAGATATCTAACGTTATCAAGGAGAAAATGGATTAAACTTTAACTTTGTATGGGAAACATTTTGCAAAATCAACCCACCACATGTTGAAGCCCAATACGTTCAGTGTATTTTAAAGATTGCACAGTAATGAAACACAGATTTGACAGAGCCTCACATTCAAAAAAAAAAAATAAGGGAAAATATGAAAACAAAAGTGGAAAAAATGCCATTATTGAAATATTATTTCATTATTACAATAATTGTCATTATTGTAAAATAATGACAATTTCTCACCTCGAGCTGTTCATCAGCCATGATGGTAAGCTCCTTGAAGTTGCGTGCTACAAAATCAAAGATGGCCGTTGCCGTCTTAGCACCTGGTCTCATAGGTACGGGGTTGGACACAGGAGGTGCGGGACTGGATACAGGTTTAGGGGCAGGAGGGGGTGGCGTAGGCATGGCTGAACCCCTGTGAAAAACAAGGACAGATGCAAGAAATCCAAAAATGATTACTCCCGTAAATACCAAGTGATCGGTACATTTTCAAAGACTCGCTTTTAAACTATATTTGGTACATTATGTGTATATCTCCCAAACTCTCATTTAGTTTGTCACCCTGCCTTCTTTGCTCACTTCCTTTCTCCTTTTCCTCTCTCTCACCGTCTCCTTCCCAACTCACTCTCTCTTCTAATCTCTCTCTCTCTCTCTCTCTCTCTCTTTCTTTCTTTCCTTCTTTCACCATTTGCCTGCCTAAATTTCGACCTTTCTCAACCTCTCTGATTATTCCATCTCTTTCCCTTCGTATCCATCACTTTTGATTCAGTCTGTATCTATATGAATGCGGGCCCCCTTTTTCCTATTTCCTCCTTCATTTTTCTTCTTTCTCTTTTCATTTTTGTCTATCATTTTTTTTTTTTTAATTATATTCTCTATCTTTAATTCCTTATCCTGGGGGCGTTCCACAAAACTTGTGATCAGTAACAAATAACAATCTTTGTTGTGAGCTACTGAAATCCTTGCTTCTGATTGGTTTTCAGCAGAATTTTCACTGTTTTTTCTTCTTTATTTGTCAAAGAAAGGAGGCTTTGTGAAGCGGGTTGCTGGCCTTACCTCGGACTTTGTCCCAAGGAGTCCGATGACCGTCTCTGGGGATAACCGTTTCCATTCATGTGAGTGGGCGGTCCATGTGAATGACTGATGGGCCCGTTTGAATGACCATTGGGTCCATTGGTGTGAGTACTAGGCCCATTTGAGTGACCATTAGGCACGCTGGTGTGGATGATCGGTCCGTTAGCAATGTGGCCACCACTGTCGTTTGAAGGTTGTCTCTGGTGGTTGTGACCAAAAACCGGGCCATCAATCTGATCGCTCTACAAAAAGGGAAAAAACAGCGAGACTTAGTTGAATTTAATTTCACTTAAGATAAAAAAGTCTGTCCTTTTGTCACTTCCTACATCCCCTATAGCCTGTGTATTGCTTGCTCTCTCTCTCTCTCCCTCTCTCTCTCTCTCTCTCTCTCTCTCTCTCTATATGTGAGTCTCTCTGTCTCTCTGTCTCTCCCTTTGTCTGTCTGCCTCTCTCTCTTTCTCTCTGTTTCTTTATTGGCGATTTATGTGCATGTTTGTCCTTATTTCCCTCTTACTCTATACTGCAATGTTCAATTCATTAAAACAATAATCCCCCCTCCTGATTTTGAAAAATTCAACCGACCAATACATTCCAGTACTGTGGGCACTAACAACTGTCTGTCACAGATCTCAACACTTTTCAGTTTCAAAAAGTTTCATGCATGCAAAAAATGCTTAGCAATTTGAGCTTGGTAGCTCTCCCCAGGGAGTGGAGAATGTGCATACATTGTGTGCGGTCAAACCAGAATTCGATGACTGGGGGGTAATATCTCTGATAATGCTTGTAAGTAAACAATCGATATGACATACCCTGTCCGATAGTCTTCTAGGCGACTCCCGAGCCACAGCTGCAGCGCTGGCCGCTACCGATGCGTTGTTGACCAAGACTGTTGTGTTGAAATCTGGGGCGGTCTGAGGTTCTGGAATAGGCCTTGGAATCCAGCCATCACGGAATCGTGGGGCGTATCGAGATACAGGACGGTCCTTGGGCCACTCAGTTCTAAAGGAATCAAGGAATGCAATGAATTAATCTTATTTTTCTCAATCAGTATTTCAATTTATCAATTGTAGAAAGGCATGAGTATCTTTGAAAATATTTTGTAAAAGTTATTTCACAAGGCAAAACATTTTGATTCAAATCATTCATATTTTTTTATTATTAAGATATTTAATGTTCTTGATGTTGGGTTTTTGAAAATTCTAAAATACTTCAATTTTTGATTTTGAATATATTTAATGTTATCACTACAAATGGCTCTCCATATGGCTCTCCATAAGTCCAACTTAGAGTAACGTTCAAATTAGGATCTTTGTGAAACAGGGCCCTGGTCAACTTACGAAGGTAAAGTCCAAGCCCTGCCCAGCGACATCCAGAGCTCATGCTGCCTGGACGTGAGGCAGTTCTGAAGGAGATCCACGGCCTGGGGACTGAGGAGAGGAGAGACCACGCTGGCAGCCAGCTCAGGACCCTGACAGCTCTGGATAATGAGCTTGAGAGGGACCAACAGGAAGTGAACCAGCTCTGGAGCATTGGGGTCATGGATGTGGGCCTTCAACTTGGCCTGTATAAGGAGAGAGTACAATAGAGACAGAGTGAATCTAACACTGAATGTTAGGGAGATGTGAGTTGGTCTTGCAGTACGTTCACTTGGTCAGCTCTCTGTCTTAGCCTACAAACTGGCTCAGGCTACCCCAGTTCAGGTCTTTTGGATGGTGGCGTTAAAGGTTGGTCCCCAGACATAAATAATTATATCTGACTGATACACGTCTGTAAAAATCCAATCATACACACACAATAACTGAATAGAGAGAGAGAGAGAGTGAACGAGAGATGGAGAGAAAGTGAGAGAGATAAAAAAGAAAGAAAGAAAGACAACACAAAAGAAGCACAGGAAGTGGAAAGAGGAGAGGTAAAAAGGAAAGAAGAGAAGTTTGGAAATTTGAGGTGAACAAATATTTCTAAAAGAAAAAGAAAAAAAGAGGGAAAAGATGAGGGAGAGAAGGCATCAGAAGGAAGGAAACAAAGACCTAAATATAAGAAAAGTAGGTGTGTGTATGAAACAAACATAAGAAGAAAGAGGTGGTATCAAATAAAAGAAAAAAGAGAGTAGATGTATGTAAGGGGAGGGAAGTAAAGGTGAATGGTTGCAATGAGTCTACGAACGTCATTGTTTATGTTATGTTTTTTTGGGTGTTCATGCACTTAATGTTCTGCATGTCCAATACAAGTATACATGCAAGCTCCCATTTCTAATCTATGAAAAACCATAACTCACCAGTTGATTAAAACAATATTTGAATTTCTGGAAGCACTCGATATATTCTCCATCCGTGGGCGGCCTGGACCTGGCCAGAAGAAGACCGTCGCCGTGTTCCCTCCTGCGGTTCTTCCTGCTCTGTCGTCTCCGGCTTAGCTCCGTGTACGCTTCGGCGGCTTTCTGGAGCCTGCCGATGAATCCCTCGATGTCATCAAAGCAGTGGTTGAGGATCTCCTGTAGATGTGATGGAATGAATCATGGTGACGGTTTTTGCTCATGTTCTACTTTGTTTTGGCTTGTTTGGTTCTTTTTTTTTTTTTTAATTCATATATCACGATTCTTTTACTAGTTTTACTGTTTATTGTGACTGTCTAGACAAACCCACTAGGGTTTTATACAGCAACCAAATTCCTTCTTTTAAAAAAAAAATAATTACTGTAAGTTGATGTTACTGTTTTTATTGAATTGAATGCAATAACGCTCAACAATGCATTCTACAATGAACAGTTAGACCTTTGCTTTTGTTGTGCGTACTATGGAAGTCATGCCTTAGTGTTAGTAATTACCATGCCCTCATGGTGACAATATGGTAGGAATACTCCCCAGGGACTGGAGATGGTGCAAAATGTGTAAGACTGAATCTGATGACCGGAGTAATGATATCTGTAAAGCGCTTAGAGACTTAATTTTAAATAAATGCTTTATAAATCATGATTATTATTACAATTATTTAAAGCTTCTAACTCAGATACCAAAATCATTGAAACATGCATCATTGAATATGGATACGTATTGAGTGTGAGCCTTGCATGAATAAACAACATAAATGTGACACATGTGCAGTGATATACGACAACTTTATATTTGACTTTGTTCCATGGTTTCCTAATTCCTTTCATGTATTTCTCATGATGTAATAGATGGGTGAGATATCTCAGGTCCACATATATCAAAGAGAGTTGGATTGAGCTCAAGCGTTGAAGGCAACCTCTTCAACTGGCCATGGCTCTCAGTATCTACATTACATGTACAGGTACTTGAGAAAGTCATAATCGTAGACATGAACAAATTTAAAATTTAAAATCATATATTTCTCTTTTCTTACCACATCCCTCTCTGTCCTCAAAGCAAGCAACTCAATGGGTTCCTCCGACTCTGATGACCTCACAGGGGCTGATTTAGGAGACTGGAACCCCCTTGGTGAGATAGCATTTCCATTGGCTGTAATGGGAAATAGAAAGGAAAAGTATGTGATAATATGATGCCTGTCTTTAGTTTTAGAAGAATGGAAACCCCTTTGTAAGATACCATTCCCATTGTCAGTAATGGGGCAAGAACCAAAATGTTTAATGAAAAGGTTAGAACAATCTGTAACCTGTCAGAAGACTGGAAACACCTTGATCAGATACCATTCCCATTGGCTGTAACTGTGAAAGAAGGCAAAGTTATATGAAAATTAAATGAAGAGATGACAACAGTCTGTAACCTTTCAGAAGACTGGAAACCCCTTGATTAGATACCATTCCCATTGGCTGGAACTGTAAAAGAAGGGAAGTTCACATGAATAAATGATAGCAGTCTGTTATTGGTAGGAGACTGTCACTCCCTTGGTTAGATGTCATTCCCATTGACCATAATGGTAAAAGAAATTGAAGTGATATGAAAAGATGACAACAGTCTGAAACCTGCATAAGGCTGGAAATCCCTTGATTAGATAAAATTCCCATTGGCCGGAACTGTGAAAGAAGGGAAATTAACACAAATAAATGAAAGCAGTCTGTAACTCCCTTGGTTAGATGTCATTCCCATTGACCATAATGGTAAACAAAATTGGAGTAATATGAAAAGATGATAGCAGTCGACCTGTAACCTTTCAGAAGATTGGAAACCATTCACATTTGCAGCAGTAATGGTAAAAGAAATTAAAGTTATATGAAAAGATGATAACAGTCTGTAACCTTCCAGAAACCTTGACATCCCTTAATCATACATCATTTACATTACCTGTAATCACTAATGGTAAAACGATGGAATGAATCAATGATAAAAGCCAATTTTTTAGTCAAAGACTAGAACACCCATGATGAGAAACCATTCCTACATGACCTGTAATGGTAAAATGCTGGAAAGTAATATAAATATATGATAACAATCTCTAATCATTTAGAAAACTGGAACCCCCTTAGGTTAAATACAGGCACCCTTTTGATTAGTTTAAACAGAAACAGACAAATCACAGAATAAATGTATTGATCATTCTGAGAGACTGTGGAGGGGGAGGTGGGGGGTGTTAGGGAAATACACATATATCTCCTTTTTAACTTGATTCAAAAACATACTTACAAATGTTAGCTGAATAAACTCCACGAATGTAACCTGAAAATTACAATGATTGCAAATAATGTTCCATATCTTACAAGGAAGGACAGCACAGAAATGAGGATTCATAGACCAACAAGTACTTATCTCTGGATATTGGAGAGAATAGTATTTTGGTAAGGATAAATACTACATTACATAAAAACTTTCAATTTTAAATATGTAAAATAAGACCACTAAAGGGAAAGACCAGTATTGGAAACGCCCCAATTTCAAAAAATGAAATGGAAGCTCTCATTACCAATCGTGTGAAAGAATATGTTTTGACTAATACATGATGATAAAAAAATTGCCGGGAAACCGCCTACTAATTCATATATTTGGTAAATTTGCTTCTCTCATGGTCTGTGAGAGATATAGGGTAGTCCCATATACATCATTCTGTGTATAGTGCTTGAAACTTTACGAAGAATGGGCCAAATTTCTTATCATTTTGATGATTCCAGAACCTTGCAGATGCTAGATGCTAGATGATCAACCTTTTCTGATCAATTCCACAACGTTTCTTTCACAATGCAATCGCATGACCATAACTGGTATTTACCTCTAACAGACATTTCATGGCTTAGACATGCCATCCCCTGCCACCACAGTTCACTAAGCTAACCAGGGGAGTGTTTCACAAAGACTCAGATAAACTTTAGGTTGGACTTAAGTACGGCAGGCCATTCATGCCACTGGTTCCTCTAACCATTCCCGACATTGGTTTCTCAAGGGACGTACAAATCTTGATCACAAATCTACAGAATTCACATTCGTTGAGAGTTCATTATTGAAGGAAAAAATATCATCTAGAGATCATAATTGAGAGACCAATGATGAGTGCGACCCGTGGCATGAATGGCCCGACAGAGTAAAGTCCAAATTAAAGTCGATCTCAGCCTTGTGGAACACCCCACAGGTGACTGGAATTCATTTCTCTGATATTTTTCAAATAAAAATACAATAACAGACCCAAAACATGAAATGAAAGCAAAGTCTCCCTACCTTGAGCGGCTGCAGCTGCTGCGGCAAAGGCTGCGACCTTGTTCTTGACGTTACCATCGATGGGCGGGGGCGGGGCGGGTTCGTCAGGAGGGGGAGGGATGTACATGGTGTCTCCGTCGTAGCGCATTCTCCTGTCGTCTGACTGGGGGTGGGCCTGAGCTCCTGCCACCATCCCATAGTTTTCAGACCTGGTAGGAATGAAGAGAATAATATTAATGATAATTTTTTCTTTTTTGAATAATTTATGTTGGTTTATTGAATCAGTCAGGAGACTGATACAAACAAAGATTACACAGTTGAAATGTTCAAAGATATAACAAAAAATTACAAATAATCAATATGGACAAGTAAACCATAAAGACAATTTCTTTCATGTAATAATAGATCTATAAACAGGTCTTCGGCAAAGGCTCCATAGCCCTTTGAAGAATTATACAAGTAGAAGAAGAAGACAGGCAACATGGAAATAAAACTAGATTTAATTAGGGAATATAGAAAACAATCATATATTGTCAGAGCTAGTGTACATGCAGGTATTATGATTTCCTAAAATATTGTGTACACATGAACAATATAGCAATGCTTCTTTTAGAGGACAGGGGGAGTGGGGCAGGGGG
>BEXV01002614.1:29799-50994 GCA_003118195.1 Hemicentrotus pulcherrimus
CCCCCCCCCCTCATTTGCATAATCTTTCCAGAACGAAAATGTTAGTTATAATAACAAATTAAGTTGCATTTCAAAAAGACTTGTTTGTGCCAGTTTGATGAAATGGGGTCCAGTTAAAGATATGTGCGATTGTATAGTAAAATAAACTGTAATCGATGTGGAATCGATCAGAAAAGGTTGATCATCCGTATTGGTGAGTACTGCAAGGTTCTGGAATCATCAAAATGATAAGAAATGTGTACGTCTTGGTAAAGTTACAAGCACTGTACACAGAAAGATGTATATGGGACTATACAAAAACATGTGGCATACAAATCTGTCCCATTTTTTATGACGTTACATGCTATATTTAGAATATTAAGGCATTTTAAAGAGCAAGCCTTTTCAGGGAACTTTTTGTATCCAATGTTCTTCAACACTTGCATAATACAATGATAACGCTCACAAATTATTGTTCACCTCTTCACAGAACTCAACCATCTCTTTAAAGGTAGCCTGTTCCAGGGACGTACCCATAAACATTCTTGTCTGGTATCAACCACTTCAACATTACATAAGAAGGCTAAACAAATAGTTTACTTTCTGCTATTCAATCCCCTTCTGTCTATTCAACGCAGAGTGATTATTTACTTTTCACCCTGTTTTCCTTTCCACACGAATACCTTCCTCCAGTGAAAATATTGTCAATCTGCAAGCAAGATGTAACCATTATCTTACTTCACCATTATCTTACTTCACCATTATCTTACTTTACCATTGTCTACTTTGCTATTATCTTACTTTACTTATAATGGTAGGCAATGGGATAAAGCAAAGGGGTATTCAATGGGGCATGTAATAGGGCATGCACAAGGGTAGATCAATTATTGTTTCTCTCATTTCAAACCCTTCTGCTGTGTCATTGGTGACAAATCATAGTGCCCCTCCCCCCTCCAGCTTCCATCCCCTTTACAAAGTTAACTTGTTTTTACAGTGAAAAGCAACAAGTTCTTTTTGACATGGCATTTAGAGCAGAGTTACATGCAAGAAGTTTGCTTTAAGGGACTATTTTTGGTATTTTTGGTTTGTTTTGTTTTCTTTTTGTTGTTGTCGGTGATGCTGTTGTTTTTTGTTTTTTTCTTTGTTGTTGTTGTATTTATTTTTAAATGGTGAGAGTTCATAAACTTAATGGCATGTTAAAGGTAAATTGCCCCCTCAAAAATTCTCAGCAAATTGTCTTAATAGGCAAGATGCATGAAGAGTATACACTACAGGTGCAAGCAAGTGTGACTGTGTTTGTGTGTTAGGGGGGGGGGGTATAAATAGGTAGCATAATCCAATACACTCACAATAAACACAGATGTTACTCAACTACATGAACAACCACTCAAAAGTTGGTTCCCTAAAATAATCATTGTGATAATTCCAAACTGCATGAACATGATGGACGAAAACATCAACCAACCATCATACACGTCTGCTACATAAGTCCCAAAATCACTGTTAAACTAAAACACCAGCAAAATTTTAACAATCAGAAGTCTAGCATTCCTTACCTATACATTTGAGCAAAATATTCAACTATCTGGGAATAATCCATCCTAAATATCCTTCCGAAATGTACTCAGAGTGAAAGTTAAATGCGTCATCAATCCCATGAACAACATACCAGACTTGTTGAGGGTGGTATAACATTGGCAAAGGAAGGCACGATATTAGCATCATTTTTTTTGTGGGTGCAGCGGAATTCCTCGATCACAGCAGTATATTAGCTAACCATGGCAGCTAGTCTTCAAGTTCATAAACATAGACCTTATGAGATGTTGAGGAGAGCATCTTGTGGAACCAGTTAGAGTTTTGCTATGAACTTGATTAAAATATGGTTTTAGATTTAATGAGGTCATTATTCAATAGTATAGGTGCTATCGGGTTTTATGTCCTTAATTTTTCAATTTTGTTTGTTACTCTTCTTCTTCTTCTCCTTCTTCTTTTTTTGTATTCCTTCAACTATATGTTCTTTTTTTTTCATAATTCTGTTCTATATTCATTCTCTGTCCAGTTATTTAGTATCTTACTCAAATATTTGTCACATTTTTCTTGTTATTCATTGGTGTTTTTCTTGTTCTTGTCCTTCATTTGCAAAAGCAAATTGCTCTACTATCAATTACATTACAAAACTTTATGGTGCATGCCCTCCACATATAAAGAGATTGTAATATCTCCACATGCAAGGGTCTGAATAGCAAGCCTACCATCATAATAGGTGTTCAGCAGGGGAGTTCAAGTTTAAACCTAGGTTTGCTCCAAGGTGACCCACCCAAGGTCAAAGGTCATAACCATGTACTGACAACCCACAGAGGGTGAAAGTGGTGGATCTTTTTTCTTCTTGGCATTGACATTGTTATTACTGTTGCCATGGGTTACCTAGTCTTCCTAACTTAGTCTCCTTCTGTTGTAGTTCTTGCTTTTGCAGTGGATGTTGGGATGGGGGATGGTAATTTGCTGTATTTTCTGCCTTCATTGTGATGACAATAGTTTCTTTCCCTTTGTGTCATTGCAGTTAATACTTCTCTTATATTTCCAGTTCTTCTTTTATTGTCTTCTTTTTTTTCCCTTTTCCCTCGTTTGCTTCTTTTTCTTATTTTCCTTCTTCTTCTTTATTTTTGTCTTCTTCTTTGTCTGCTTCCAATTCATCTTTTGTGTATCTTATTCTCATTACAAGTATACATACATTGTACGTCTGGTAAACATGTTTATTTACATATTCTCTATATTGTATACCATACAAGGATAATTTCACTTAATTTATGTTCTATAGTTTTTACACACATTACTGATTTAAAGGCAAACTTCAGCAATGGAATGCTAACAATAATTTTGTTTAAGAAGTAGAAAAAGCACTACCGGGTATGTTAGTTCGGGTATGTTAGTTTAAAGTATGAGTATATGTAAAGCAATTACAAACACACTCAATCAAAAATCTGGTAACAGATTTTCCTAATCATAAACAGTTTTGCATATTGAGGCTTTGCTGATCTTTCCTAATCCCATAAATATGACATATTTACTATTCCACTGGATGCTTTTAAAATGTCAAGTATTTGAAACATGAATCATGATCATCCCAAACAAAAATCCTTTTAGACTCAGTCTCAATTACATTTTCACTCGCTTTTAAGGTGTGTACAAACAGGGACCACCAATCTTTAACAATCATGTATTAATAAGCCACAAAGTTCACAAAAAGTCAACAATACCCATAATGCCAGCATACGTCAACAGGGCATTCAAGTGCGACACCATCAACAAACATGGAAGTATGGTATTGACAAAGAGGGTTGATGAAAGGAAAAGGTTGGGAGATATGCAAACTGCAGTTTTTATTTGCTCAGCGTAAATTGAGGACATTACACGAGATTGAAAGCAATAGTTAACATGCTGTGAGCATAGAAACATGCCCTTATCTTCATAGATATTATCGCGTGCCAGGCAGAATGTCTTTAATGGGGTTTTAGAATAGTTTACTAAGAATAGCGAAAAGTGGATGCACAAAAAGAAGCGTCCACAGGGCAAAATGCAATATTGTTGAAAATGATGACTTTATCACATAGAGTTGCAATCACATCATTAAAATATGGAGCTGATAAATGCATGTACTATCAAAACGAGGCTTGATGTCAACAAAACTTTTATCAAGATATGTTAAAAATGACTTCCCCTTAACAAACATCACCAACTATTGNTATTGTTGAAAATGATGACTTTATCACATAGAGTTGCAATCACATCATTAAAATATGGAGCTGATAAATGCATGTACTATCAAAACGAGGCTTGATGTCAACAAAACTTTTATCAAGATATGTTAAAAATGACTTCCCCTTAACAAACATCACCAACTATTATGCCTTTTGCATTCCGTACACGTCTTTTGTGCCACTGCATTTTGCTAAGCTTCCTAAACCATTCTGAAGACTACAGCTTATGCTATATGGCCTATAACCCAAAGAGTCCTGAATTAAATCATTGCCATAGGCTTAATACAAGGGCCGAACGGTTTTCGTAGGCAAGGGTTTAACAGACAACATTTTAAATAAAGTCAACATATTGGCACGTACATTACGTGACATGTCAAAGGGGCGGCCAAACAACAGATCTTTCTGATTAGAGTGTGTCTATTTGTGGATATGTAGGTTTGGGATAGAATGGGAAGGCTGAATAGCTATTGTATGAGCCGTATACATGTACATAATTTATAAAAAGAAGATTGAGTTCTGGTATCGGTAAGAAACCTGTGAGCATTGTCATTCATTTTGAGCCTACTAAGAAGAATATCATATGAGAAGTGTTCCATGAAAAGAATTGCTATTCATTTGCCTTAGTATCTACAGTACAACAATACTCATGATGGTGATCTGTACTGCTATTGAAGAATAATATTCAAAATATGACCAGAAACATGAAGTTAATGCAGTCAGATGGTGGCACGTGCATGTGCGCTTGTAAAATGGCGCTTGGCGGGAACAATCCCAGGCAGCAGAGTGTGTGCACTATCATGTGCGGATAAGCAATTGAATCCAATAACTGAGGTAATAATATTTACAGTGTAAAGCACAGACATGTACTATGATAAGTGCTATACAAATGTTACTTTTATCATTCCACAACCCCCCAGTGAGCACCAAATCGTATGTAACCTGTACTGCATAATCAGCTTTTCCCCCGAGTGCCTTCAAACAGTATCTTTACTCTTGTTTGCACAGGAATCAAGTTTACCATCTGCAACAACAAAAAAGGTATGGACGCTTACCTGTGCTGCTTCTTTTTCTTGCCGGATGCAAAGTAATCTACCGCCCTCTGTAGTGACCTGGCAATCTCTGGAGCCTAGAATAACATTTTTTTTAAAGAAAGGAACATCAATTTTAGACCAAACAAAGGAGTAAATGTTTACACTTATGAATGATGAATGTGTCTGGATAAAAGAATCAGATAATGTAACTGTAGCAGAGTAAATGTCTAGCTGTTATGTGTTGTGTATGTAATTGTACATGCAGTAGAACAATGCACGTGTAGATATACATATCATGTACATTTACATGTGTATGGCTGTATGCATGTACATTTACCTGTATATGAATGTACATTTACATGTGTATGCATGTACATTTACATGTGTATGCATGTACATTTACCTGTATATGAATGTACATTTACATGTGTATGCATGTACATTTACATGTGTATGCATGTACATTTACATGTGTATGCATGTACATTTACATGTGTATGCATGTACATTTACATGTGTATGCATGTACATTTACATGTGTATGCATGTACATTTACATGTGTATGCATGTACATTTACATGTGTATGCATGTACATTTACATGTGTATGCATGTACATTTACATGTGTATGCATGTACATTTACATGTGTATGCATGTACATTTACATGTGTATGCATGTACATTTACATGTGTATGCATGTACATTTACATGTGTATGCATGTACATTTACATGTGTATGCATGTACATTTACATGTGTATGCATGTACATTTACATGTGTATGCATGTACATTTACATGTGTATGCATGTACATTTACATGTGTATGCATGTACATTTACATGTGTATGCATGTACATTTACATGTGTATGCATGTACATTTACATGTGTATGCATGTACATTTACATGTGTATGCATGTACATTTACATGTGTATGCATGTACATTTACATGTGTATGCATGTACATTTACATGTGTATGCATGTACATTTACATGTGTATGCATGTACATTTACATGTGTATGCATGTACATTTACATGTGTATGCATGTACATTTACATGTGTATGCATGTACATTTACATGTGTATGCATGTACATTTACATGTGTATGCATGTACATTTACATGTGTATGCATGTACATTTACATGTGTACGCATGTACATTTACATGTGTATGCATGTACATTTACATGTGTATGAATGTACATTTACGTACATGCACATTTACATGTAGATATATGCATGTACATGTACAATGTATATGTACATTATCGTGTACATGTAAAGAAAATTATGTACATGTACACGGTAAACATGCACCTGAATTGTGTAAATCTAACATGCTCAAATATGCACTGAAGCACGCCATTAAGTGGACCGTCAAAATGCACTCCAAAACACTTGGCTACTGCGAGATGTTACGACACAACTGCAACATGCAGTGGCTTTGATTACAATGTTGAACAATGTGCGAGCAGTTATATTCTTGTCATGGCCCATGAACAGTCTCGATTTTTCAAGAATTGCTATAAGTACATGTACCTTCAGATTTAATTGCGCCTTGTTTGCGAAGTACTATGTACAATCAGTGATGGTTCCTGTATCAAGTATTTTACTTAGCTTAACATTTTCCACATGATTGAGTCAGTTTAAAGTCGTGTTGACGATTCCAGGAAACTGCCAAAACAATACTGCTATTTTTGTACAGTATCATCACCATTCCAGCCTTATTCTACAAAGTGTATTGCACAAATGGCGAGCGCTGAACATTCTCTTCAACTCTTTGCGCCATGTCACACCAATAAACCTCCTTGTGCTAAATCGTAAGATTGATATGCCAAAAGACTTCAAGCTTAGCTGAATTCTTCCCAATGCACGAATAATCTATACAGGTCCTATAAAAATGGGTGATTTCTCCAAGCTGCATGATGTGTTACTTAGAACAATGAATTTTTCCTTCAATAAAAGTGCCTACTTTGTTTTTTTGAAATTGGGGCATTTCCAATACTGGTCTTTACCTTTAAGTATTTCTTGAAAAATGTCTGACATTGATAACAAAAACTGCTTAGTCACATTTCTTTTGAAAACTCATGATTACAGTTAAGCTTTACTGAGGACACTTATACATGTCTCAAGAAAAAAACCTCCCCTGTGCTCATTTATCGGTGTGATAAGCTTTTGAGGCTTAACTTTTGCTTTTATCATCTGCATACGCATTAGGATTTTTGTCAACTGAGAACTCTTATTGCTTTCATTTTATCAAATGATAAGATTTTGAGTGAGGGTTTAGAGGCAACTTTTAACAGGGGCTTGTAATGTTACTCTCCAGCCTTAACAGAAATGAAAAATAGTCTGTAGAATGTCTTATAGCTCCAGCTTCATCATAAAAAACACTCAAATATCATTGTCTGAACAAAAGGCATGCAAGACCTTTTACTACGCATGTATTTACGTTGATCTGTTCAACCTAAAACACCATTATCCCTGGGGTCCTATCGTTGCTATACCTAACAGTTTTAACTGCTTACTGTTGTAATGAGGCATGTAGCTATAGTTTCAATGCGCAAGTATTTTTGCTTCGGGTCTGAACTAGGGTTATCTGGGTTCCTGTATTACGCATGTACTTACCGGGATCTGTTCGCACTGGAACATCATCATCTCTGGGATGCGTTTGTTGCTATAACTCACATTGATGACCAGTAGACTGTCGTAGTTGCACTGCTTCAGCTCGGCCGAGATTGCTCCAATGTCCTGCAATGGGAACACCTCTAGCGTTTCCTGCAAGAAGAACACATATGACGTTGAGATACATGAATATCATTAAGCACATGGGAGAAAGCATATTGTATATGCAAGAAGGGAATAACTGACTTCACAAAGGAAATATAAACATGTATGAGATCCTGGCTTAACTTATTTTCCTTCCTCCGTGTTCAGGGGGCGTTTCATGAAACAATTAGTTGGTGGTGTTCAACGACAATTTAGTCAGCGCTGACTAAATTTGACCAATCACAGTCCTGGAAAATAGTCGGTGACAATAGAATTGTCATTTTTTATCAGAGTCTTACACAAATAGAAGAAGTAAAACAAATATGAAGAACCGGAATTAAATAAGAAATGGTAGGACAAATTATGAGTAAAAAAAGCTAATGATGGATAGGAAAAACTATAAATCCAAAATATTAAAGATGGATAGGAGTGGGCTCGCATGGGGAATTTGAAACCATTTGGGTGTTAACCCGGTGTTAACAGGTGTTTTCAAACACAAGAATTAGTCTTCAGTTTTATGACTTACAGGCATTATGCAATGCTTTGCATTTTCCACATTTCCCTTATCCAAAGACTCTCTAAGAGAATAGGGGGTATTTCTTGATGGGACCACAGCCCACAGGTTTGGTGTGACCGAGACATGTACATCCATTCATGGTATTTCCACCATATTTTGTGGTCAGTGAATTATAACCTACTGCGCATGGAAACTGAATACCATCTCCATTTAATTGAAAACACAAACAAGGGGGGTGTTTCACAAAGATCTTAAGTTGAACTTATCTCTAAGTTGGACCTTACAGTTATGGAAAGCCATTAGCATCTTTGAAAATATATTTCACAAAAGTTGTTTTTAAAGGTATAAAATGTTGATACAAATCATTTATATATTTTATTATCAAGGAGATTTCATGTCCTTGGTGTGGAATTTATGAATAGTCTAAAATGCTCCAATTTCGGTTTTGAATATATTTTATTTTAAGATTATAAATGGCTCTCCATAATGTTTAAGTACAACTTAAAGTCAAGTTCGACTTTGGATCTTTATGAAACATCCCCCAAGGAGTTCAACTTACCTGAGTATATTCATCCATGAGGACCACTTCTTTATCCGTGACCATCAATCTGACGTCCTGGGACCAGATCTTGCCCTTCGCATCCAGCAATCTCAGCTTGCGAATACCGTCTTCTACCGAAACCACGCCCTCCTTCTTATCCATGGCGAATGTGTAGAGATGCTGTGAAGAACGAGAAAACAAGTTTTTTTCAATTATTACTCAATCAAGTCTCAGGATTCAAGTGTCTTGTGAATAAATAAAGATGCTACATTAATACAAAACAGACATTTCAAAAATATCAAGAGTCAATGGAGCTAGGAACGAAATAAATCTTACTATTTTTCGTAGGTAATTAGATTTCCATGGAAAACTTAATTATTCCACTCCAAGATCTGTGTGGGTGTGGGTGTTAATGCGTTTGAGGTTTAGGGGGGGGGCTATTCACGGGCTACAACAACAAATAAAAAGAATAAATTTATGTCTAATAAATTCTTTTGTCAAGGAATAAACACTGGAACACTGCAGGATCTCTCAGTAGGTGTGGGTGTGTGTGTTGATGTGGGTGTGGGGCAAAACCATCACATCATCTAGAAATCAGGGGTTACTAACACATATAAAAATCTGTGATAAATTTTTCAAAGGAAATTACACTGGACCACTCCAGGGTCTCTCGGTAGGAGTGGGTGTGTGTGTGTGTGTGTTGTGATGTGGGTGTGGGTGTGTGGAGAAACAATCTGTCAATCTAGAAATCACTCATGTCTCACCTCGACAGGGAACCGGTTGGCTCTCTGCTGCGGCTGTGGCTGATGATGGGAGGGTTGGTGTGCTTGCTGCTGGGGGTGTGGTTGCTGTTGGGGGTGTTGCTGTTGCTGGGGGTGTGGCTGGTGGTGCTGGTGCCCATGAGGGTGGGGCTGGGGTTCGTGGTGAGGCTGGTGGTAGGACACAGGCCTCCTTGAAGGATCATGCTCTGGTGGAGGGTGACTGTTGGGGTACGAGGCAGGCCTCCTTGGGTCTCTGCCCATCTGTTCTGCTGTATGCCTAGGATCTCTGCTCATCTGTTCTGCTGTATGCCTGGGGTCTCTGTACACCCCTGCAAAAAAAAAAATGAAGGTTTGCAAAATTACATGAACAAAGAAGGGGTAGAAGCTCTGCATACATGCATACTCTGCATAAATTTCTCGGAATATGAATACGAATATGATAGCAAACTTGTCTATTGTTCAAACCCAAAGCATGTTAAGATACAGATGTTAAAAGATGACGAAGCGGTTGAAAGAAAAGAATCAATATGAAAAACTTACCGTAATGACTTTTGTGATTGTTATTATTTGATCCTCTGGAAGGCCCTTCTTGTGAAATGCCATTCTGGCGCCCAGGTCCAGTAGCGTAGCCATTTGGTATCTGACCTCTGTCTCCATGACCGTTCATTGCTCTGTAAGACAAGATAAATTATGTATGAGTGATTGCACATTGTAACGAGTCATGTAATGGTGTAAGTATAACAGAATCATTTAATGAAACAAGAAGGAGCAAAAGTGCATTATCTGAAGCGTCAAAGTTTAGTAGTTGGAAAGCAAGGTCTAGCACTAGTGTCCTTGTGGAAGACATTAATCTACATATGCCACTCCATACCCTGGAGACATATGAAGACCTGGTAGCCTTTGTGTTTAATAGTAATTGCATAATATTGTCACAGTGTCCATATGGTAGGAATACTCTACAGGAAATGAAGATGATGCAAGTTGTGCAGGTATGATTCTGATGATCAGAGTAATAATATCTGTAAAGCGCTTAAAGACAGTATTTCGTATTACACGCCAAACAAACCTAGACCATTTGTATTACAGGTATAGTCATTTACTGCATTTGAGTCAAAGAAAACTAACCACACAAATGCATCACCATTGTTATCCCTATTAATAACAAAGTAGGGCTACAACAATATTGTTTTGATACATCTATAGAAATAATCAATAACTAATATCTGATCTTTTACACAATCAAAAGAAAGAAACCGAAACCTATACTAAATTTTTAGTTTCAACTTTGGGGTTTATTTGCAGGACCCCAACATTGAATCCTATTATAGAACATATTAAATGCTGCCAAAATATGATTGAACTCAATGCACTAATGTATTTCGAGCAGGTTCTCAAAATTATTCTTACTGTGGATGATGTGCACCATGATGGCCGTATGCTGGCTCCTGTGCATATGGGTTCTGTCTCCCGGTAGGAATCGGCATCTTGCCGTCTCTCGTCGCTTTATCAGTCTCTAAATCTCTCAATCTGCCAAGTTTATAACACCTGTAGAAAAGACATAAACATAAAATCAAGACGGAGTTAGTCCATTGGCTGTGCAATAAACCACTTTGCATAGTTTCCCAGCGATTAATGACCCTAAGAACATACAAGATCTACTCCCAAACTGCAAATTAAACTTTATTCCGCAAGTGAAACACAGATAAAAACTGATTAATGTCTCAGTAAGGGATCCTAACACTTGAGGCTTCAAAGTCCAAAGTTTATCTCCCTTTTTAAGTGAGATACGATATCAAAATATTATGAATACATATAAATGGATTTCAAGGGACCACAATTATTAGTACAATAACAAGAATAACATTATTTAAAAATAAGCAACATGAATAAAGTAAACAAAATATAAGAAGTTTATGTACATGTTTTGGGGTATGTGTATATTACGACTTGGATCATGTTTGATCAGCCTGGGAGTCAGGCTACTCACATGTACGCCCTATTAAAGGGGACTTTGACAACACTAAATTGCATGGACTTTGCTCAAATATGGGTGCAAAAGCTTTTATCCATCAATATCATGTGCTATATACAAACATGGAGATCCGTAAAAACAGATCATAAACATATCCATAAATTGCAGAAGCCATAAAAACTGGGTTAAGAATTTTCAGTTGCTGTTCTGGAGAAATGATAAAAACCAGATATCCATAGAGCAGTACCAGAAATAATATTGAACATCATTATCAACTGCTATCAGCAAGCACTTTAGTGTGATAATCAAATCAGCCACAATTCTGAACTATTCCAAAAAGTAATTACGATGTACTGTGTTGAAAAGAAGATTTATGGATAACAGTCAGCAAACCACCAACTCCAGAGTCAAAATAGTAGGATTCAAAGTATACAAAAACCACTTCAGTTAATGGTTATCCAACATTTCACAGTAGTCCAAAAGCCTGTTCCAGTAGTGTCATCAACTTGACTAAAACTTCTGAACTAGTCCGAAAACATGGTTACTGTGTTATAATTTCCAAATTAGAAAAAAAAGATTTAAGGATAGCAGAAAGCAATGATTAATAAATGAAAATATCCAAACTCAAAAAGGTGGAATTTAAACATCACAAATTACCACTTCAGTTAATGATCATCTTACAATTACACAGTAGTCCAAAAGCCTCTACCAGAAGTGTCATCAACTCGACCAAAACATCTGAACTATTCCAAAAACGCAGTAACTGTGTTATAACTTCCGAAGTTGAAAAGAAGATTTAAAGATAGCAGTATATAAGCAATGATCAATGAATGAACATATCCAGACTCAAAATGGTGGAACATATATATCGCATTTAACAACTTCAATCAAAGGTTATCCAACATTACACAGTAGGTAGTCCAAAAGCCCTTACCGGTAGTGTCACCAACTCTAGTGAAACTTCTGAACCAATCCAAAATGCAGTTACAGTGTCTAACTTCCAAAGTTGCAAAGGAATGTTAAGGATAGCATACTGTAGCAGTCAGCAAACTCCTATACATACATGTATATCCAGACTCAGAAGGGTGGGTTTTACAGCTACTACTAAGCACCACTTCAGTTAATGATTATCCAACACTACACAGTAATCAACACACCAGTACCAGCAGTGTCATCGACTCGACCAAAACTCCTGAACTATTCCAAAACACAATTCTCACGTCAGTGCATCACGTCGTGAGATTTCGCAGTGCTCAGTGGCATGTTACGTAGAGGCCAACACAGAGGCAATCAGTACAAGCACACACCTTCCGATGGTAATGCTAATAGATCTGTCCATACCAAACCGCCGGCCGACCCACATCTAAAGAAGAGCAATGAACCTTGGACTATGACGTCTCAATAGGACGTTTCAAAAGAACGCAAACTTGGGCAGTGCGTTCACACAGTACATAAAGTATGGACACAGTTGATGCCATCTGCTCCCTGTTTCATGCCCATATCTTCATTAATGTTTGTTTACTTGTTGTAATATGACGTCTCAACAGTACAGGTATATGTATGTTTCCAAGGAACACAAATTTTGCCTGAGCGGTCGCACTATACATAAAGTACAGACACTTGATGACATCTGCTCACTGTTTTATGCCTATATCTTCCTAATCATTTTTACTTGTTCAGCTTTGTTATATTTTTGTTAAAACTTTTGGAGGTGCATGTAAATTATTATATTAGTCCCTTTTTATATAGAGGAATAGAGCCAGTTAGAACACACACAAAAAAAGAAATAGAACATTAAACAGTATATTGTAGTTATAAATACAACTTCTTTCTTTAACCTTTGCAAAAAACTTGTTTGGAAATAAAACCATTGTTGTAAAACTGTTATCACATGCAGGTGTAATTAGAGTTTCAGCAGGGTCTACAGTCGAGTATGAACGGGCCTAGGTGACAAACTTGCAAGGTATTAGGTCAAATGGATCTCTACACAATACAGCCTTTACAATGCAGTGCCATTCCAAAGCACTGCTTCATCATGTGTATACCGTAGTATAAAACGTATATTAAATGGGATAATAACTGTACCGTGTCAAGGTATTTCATAACAATTCATGAAGTTCTTTGTACAAGTTCAGGTGGCATGTCTCAATCCAAAGAAACGTGAATAGATAGAGGTGGCTCCAGGGTTTCGTAGAAAGGTAGGACGTCCGGTTCCGTACCCCATTAGGATCGATACACGAAATATGAAGATTGGGGGAGGGGTTGTAATAAAGAGGGGGTATAATTCCCCTAAATTCTGAAAAGCAAAGATTTAAGTGCAATGAGATGATTGCTTGTTGGCTCCACATCCCAAAATCTCCAATGGGCACAAAGACAAAAGAGGGTGGGGATGCAACACCTAAAGTCAGGAGTCTTCCATCAAAATCTTAGACACACGTAATAGGAAACAGAGGGAGTGGGGTCCGAACCGTCCAATAGAGGAAAACAAATGACAAGAAATATAAAGGAGGTCCATACACATCTAACACCAGCCCCCCTCCCCCACCTCCTCAATCTATACACCAAAGGGAAACTCTCTCTCTTTCCTGCCCCCTTAGTTGGCCTCTTTCCTCGTCTTTGAAACACAACAGAATAGATTGAGGAATTGCATGTATGCTTCAAATTTTGTTTGTCCTTTATTACAGATTTCTATAGAGGGTCCAATCCCAAACAGTGCTGAGTGTCGTATCAATATCGAAAGCCGCTCATCTTGGCATAATCGGGCCCCTTCTTGTTCTATTTGCTCAGCAATTCTCGCTCAATTCATTAGCTCGATTTCTCGCTGTTGATCTTTACCAGTTGGCATGGAGACTCGCATATTTCCCATTCCTACTTGACCAAGGTTTGAATAGTAATAACACTGAGCATTGTTAAAGATAAAGTTCATGATGGTTCATTATGAACAAATATAAACAAGATATTAACAAAAACAGCTATTAAAAGGGAAGGTTGATCAAGTAATATAACAGAATAATAATTGTGTATAGTTAAAGGTAAAGACCAGTATTGGAAATGCCCAATTTCTAAAAATGAAATGGAAGCTCTCATTACCAATCATGTGAAAGGATATGTTTTGACTAATACATGATGATAAAAAAATTGCCGGGAAACCGCCTACTAATTCATATATTTGGTAAATTTGTTTCTCTCATGGTCTGTGAGAGATACAGGGTAGTCCCATATACATCTTTCTGTGTATAGTGCTTGTAACTTTACGAAGAATGGGCAAAATTTCTTATCATTTTGATGATTCCAGAACCTTGCAGATGCTAAATGCTAGATGATCAACCTTTTCTGATCGATTCAACAACGTTTCTTTCAAAATGCAATCGTATGACCATAACTGGTCTTTACCTTTAAGTTTAGGAGCAATCAACAATAAAAAATAACTAAACCTTGGTGAGAATCATACTGTGCATTACCCAGCACAATTAATACAGAGATATGTGTGTATATACAAGTAAGACAAATGTGGTCCAAAGTTTTATGCTATTCCAAATCAAATTTTAGATGAGGATTCCCTTCAGGAGATGTCCATTATTTATGCCATACATGGAGCCCTACATGTACTATATGTGTACATGTAGGTACTAGTAATATCCAGACATTTGACCAGAAATCATTTACCAGAAATCAACTTTCTCTTTTATGCCTTATAATACAATTTACCACTTTTTAGGAAATACTTCATTATATGCCTCACTTAACAAGATGTCTCGCCAACAAAAGCTGCATTGTTGTGGTGAAATAATTCATAAACATTACAATTTCTCTGACATTCCAAAAATTCCAAAGAGATGATTGATGCTAATCCCTGCATAACTTCCAATCAAGTTTATTGATGACTTGCGATGGAGCCTGTTGCCAATTTGTTCAATTTCGATTTACTAGCTAATCTGCGACAAAAGGTGACAAACAAGTATTGTCCAAAAAAAGTTGGCTGCCAAAATATTTTGCAAGATTTATGACATAGTTGATCAACCTGCACAACAATATTTGACATAATATAAGTTTAAGCAATTACAGTATATTATACTGTAATTGCTTAAACTCCAGAGCCAGGTGTTTATTATTTCTGTTTAAGATATATACAGTCAAACTTGCTTTTATAGTTATCACCTTAATAGAAAGGCCACCTGTCTACAAAGTCTACATTTTTTGTTTCCCTTGTAAATGGTAACTCATTGAAACATGTACTAAAGGAACCTGTACATAAAGACCACCTGCCTATAAAGACCACTTCACTTGTCTCCCTAGGGTGGTCTGTAAAGGCAGGTTTCACTGTGTATATGATGCATGTTACTTCTGAGATTCCAACTATACTGTATTAAAACAAGAAGGTACATGTACATACAGCTGTAGTCATTAAAAATAAAATAGAAATAAAACAAATCAAATTACTTCTCAATAAACTAAAAGTGCCATCAGCAAGGTAGCAAGTACATCAATTGGTATACATAAATTGGTATACCTTTATGGACTTTAATGGGTGGAATTACATATTTTCTCTGGAGCTAGAAGGTGTTTACTCAAATACAATGAAGTAATGATCTTCTGGCTCTGAAAGGACAGTACTTAGCCTAGATTGGGAGGAGAAAGCAACGTAATTTCCTTAATTTGTCCAAGATAGACCTGAAGCGATATATATCAGATCAGGTGAAGATGTGAAAGTCTTACATGTTATTGTTATCCTCTATCTACATGTACCTTCATATAACTCTCATAAACTTGATTTATATAGATGTCTCTCTCTCTCTCTTTCTCAATCTCTTTCTATCTTCATCACTGTCTATTTCTACATTCTTCTTCAAAACGCCCCTCTTACCCAACATGTCTCTCAATACTTGTATCTCACATGCTATCCATTTCTTCCTCCCCATCTCCAGATCCCCCCTTTCTCTCTCTCTTTCCTCCCTTTTTTTTTCCATCTTCAGTAATAGATTTATATACATGTACATAACAATCTGTTGATACAGATTAAAATCAATGACATGCCCTGAAGTCATTTTACAGAAAGATGACAATTGAATCCTATCCCAAACTAAATTGCTGGCCCAATTAGACAGCATCCACTTCCTGATCTTGTGTTCAATAGCACTCCATACACAGAACATCATTTCCTACAGAAACTACTGTACATGGATTTTCTACGAGGTGGATAAGGAATGCTGTTTGATCATTCTCAATTTGTCAAATATAATTCATAAAATCAAATTTTGTTACAGGTGTTTCTGACAATGGGGCATTTTCTTTTTTTTCTGTGCCATCACTCATTTATTAATTTATTCTTTTTTAATGTGTTCTCTGATTTATACATGTTTTGCTATGCTCATGTATCATGACACTTCACTGTACATGTATATAGGTTTGTATTCCAGTGACAAGAATACCCATATCAATGTTATTTTTGTTGCTATATTGGGCAAGCATATGGCTTATTCAACGAAACACAAATGTACATACTTGCTAATCAGTGAATAATACAGTTAATAACTACATGTATTATCATTCATAACCTGACAAAGTGTTAAATTATTAAGCATGTGAAAAATTGATTTGCCTTATAAAATGTTTCTCGAGAATGTAACATATTAATACTCACATTTTAAAGTATTCGACAACGACCGTAATTCAATCAGTCCATCTTTCATTCTTGAGTTACCAATTTTGGGTACAAATTTAAAGAATTCATCAAATTATGTTTCTTGCATCTGATAATCCTGTATTTTAGAATTCGTCAAAGACGTCATGAAAATTGTTGGTAGACTGTGCAAACAAACGATAGAAACGCCACATCCTACAATATCAAGTAAACATCTCTTTTTGACTCCATTCACATTACACTCAAACCGAGGGGAAAATTGCATTGAAAATATGACATTCTTGTATGAAATACAATCATAACATTTCTATAGATCGACCAAGGTCAATAACTCCGACCTAAAAGTTCCCACATACTCCTGTCTGCAATTTTGATTATTTTTCATTTCATATTACATCCACATCTTAAATAGGCCAAGTATTAGAAATTGATTCATGAATTTTTGTGTGAAATTATTTGAAGCACGGACAGGTCGCCTTGATATTAATTTTTTTGATATTTTTACTGTACTGTCTATTTCATCACAAAGTTTCTTTAAGTAGTTTCATTCAAAGGTACATGCCCACTCCAAAGTTTCATTAGTATTAGCAAGGTGAAATACATGGGTGATATTCCGGTAGCGCGTACTAAGTTAGCGCGTACTTAGTTAGTTCACACTTTTATGGAGTGCCTGTTGCAAACTAATTTACCATGTACAGATTATTTTAATCCTTCAATGAAAAGTGTCCAAAAAATTAATTTTGCAATGAAATGGGAAGAAAAAGATAATATGAGTATGAACTGAATTTCAACAAAGTCTTTGGTAGATTATCTTTGTCATGAATATTGAAGAAGGAAGATGAAACCTAGCAATCCATAGAAGTGTGAACTAAAATTCTTGTTTAGTCTGGACTTAGTCCTGGCTTAACGTATGAGAATACCACCCCATGAGTTTAGTTCCCTCATGGAGAAGATGTCCTTCCTTCCTTCTCTCTCTCCCTCTCTCTCTCTCTCTCTCTCTCTTTCTGCCTCTCTCCCTACCTCTCTCTCTCTCTCTACTTTATTACATGCTAAATTGCCGTTTATAATGCATTCAATATTCAGAAACATGTAATGTAAATATCCAACACTAAATTAATTTTAAAAATGCATGCATTCAAGCTGAACACAAGTTCAAAGGGCGGGGAAGATATGAGACGATGCAAATTCCCCAGTTCTATTTCCATCC
Organism: Hemicentrotus pulcherrimus; assembly: GCA_003118195.1. Taxonomy (NCBI): domain Eukaryota; kingdom Metazoa; phylum Echinodermata; class Echinoidea; order Camarodonta; family Strongylocentrotidae; genus Hemicentrotus; species Hemicentrotus pulcherrimus. Next base: position 47,981 of record BEXV01002614.1, read on the forward strand.
ACCTTTTGTTATCTTGTGCATGGCATTGAAGGTATAATTAAGCTGCTATGTGTGAATGGTCTATAGAGACTGCGGTATGGCCATGGCGTTATTAAAAGCAAACAGTAAGCGGGCAAAGGGCGGGCATCGTACTTTGGCCGGGCGGGTCTAAAACACAAGTAGCACCTCGTTCCTTTTATTATCTTCCCCAACATCTTTATTTAGGAAGCAGGCGTGTTCCCATGCACAGCCCAATTCCTTTAAGTTGGTGGCTGGTTCAAATTGTGTGACATGTGCTTTCATGACTACTTTTGATACTAATTGAACTCCTACATCAGGGGGTGTTTCACAAAGTCTGAGATCGACTTTAGGTTGGACTTGCATGTTACTATGGCAGGCCGTTCATGCCACCATTCTCTGGCATTGGTCTCTCAAGTTACTTACAAATCATAATCACAAATCTACAGAATTTACATTTTTTAATAATTTATTATTGAAGGAAAAAGTATTATCTAAAGATCATAATAGTGAGAGCAAACATTGGCATGATCGCAAGGCCTGCCATAGTTAGGTCCAACTTAAAGTTGATCTAAGTCTTTGTGAAATACTCTCCTGGAGTCTGGACCCTACACTATTCCTTATTATCACCCTACCATTAGCCAAACATAATCCCCACCCAACCCTACATTTGCACACAAAGAGAATGGATTAAATGTTGCCGGAGCATTTACATTTAACAATGAAATTGCGCCCTTTGTGATCTTGATGTATTTCAGGGTTTTTCTGGAAACTTGAGAATGAAAGGTGGAAAAGTTGAATTAAAATATTTGTATATTCTTGAAAACTTATAGATGTGAGCTTTCACATTCTCAACAAACCTGCAAATCGGGACATATTATCAAATGTTCAACTGACTTTTGAAAAATTAAAACATATGGTAATGGTAAGAATGATTTAGTTGTTGACTGTGTGTCGTAATCCACAGTTGCATCATATAATGGCACACATCATATACATCAGGACTCACCACGCTACAAGTCACAGTACAGTGCAGACTGGTCTATTGGCTCTGAGCTTTCTTGATTCTATTCCTGACATTGATACGAGGAGTAATTCTAATCATTATCAATTCATAACTATCCTTGAAGTTGTTTTAAACTAAAGGAAAATCAACGTTCACAATTTTGGTTTGAAATTGCTAGCTTTTGTGAAAATGAAATGTGTACGTTATTTTTGTTTTGGACTTAATCTAAAAGACAAACATTTTTGTTGAGCATGAGAGAAGCAAGACTAGACAGCAAAAAAAAAGGGTACATGAGGAGATATCACAAGAGAGAATAAAACTAGAGAGAGAAAATAAGTGGGCATGACTTTGAGAAGAGTGAAAAGAACAAATTCAAAATCGAGAGAATGGAAGTAGATTGAAAGAAGGAGAAAGTGGTACAGAGAAAAAAGAGAAAGAAATAGAATGGACAGTCCTTTCTGGAGATATGCGGAGTCTGTTTCCACAAAACACACATCGATGTGTGTTTTGTGGAAACAGACTCCCGTCTCACCATAGGACTGAGACAGATATTTCTAAAGCTGTGAATTTGTGAAAGGTAAATCAAATCTAATGACGTAGCGGATGAAATAAGGAATCTGTATTTACTCTTGCGGAATCGTCTTAAAGTGACCTTGTAAGCTGGGTTCTTTGACGGGTTTTGCTGACGTTAATTGTTTCGTTTTGAACTAGCTTTGTGTGATAAATACACAATCTTTAGTCACATATTCACTCCCAGCAGTGATTAATGACTAACATCAAATATCTTCACACCAAATCACATAATTTAAATTATTACAAAAATCCAACTATTATTCCTTCCAAATTATGTCCACAGGCAGAGTGGTCAAATCTACCACGAATAAAAACCTAAATACTATTCAAATTACCATGACTATTTTTTATCTCACTTAAAAATTCTTAACATGCCCTTTACATGTTATGGGCGTCTAATCTCATCTATAAATACATTGTGTCCAAAAGGCCTTATATTTTTCAAGTAATTTTATTCTTCCAAACAGACATAAAAGATGAATCACAAATCTCACAAATCATGACTTTTAAAAATTTGAATCGGAAGTGAAAGTTCTCTTAAAAGGTTGATAGTAGTACGTACATGTACACTAGTACTGTAGTACTAATAGTACTTAGACTTTAGTTGATAATTTGTTTAGCACAGAGCTAATCTGCCAAAATGTCCATACAAGTGACATATTTGTTCATCAGACTCTTTCAATCCTTATTTTTGTTGGAGCAAAAGTATATATTTTACAAGACACATTTTATCTGTTCAGTACCTTTCATCCACTGGCACTGACATAATACGTGTAGCTATTCCACATGATGGTTTGTATGAAAAGATAAGATGGATTGTCAATATTTGTATCTGGCTACATTCATTCAGCTCTACTCCTATTAAAGGCCCATTTAGAACACAGAAAAACTTTTATACATTCAGATACATTCCTATTCAAGACCCATTTAGAACACAGAAAAACTTGTATACATTCAGATCCATTCCTATTCTAGGCCCATTCAGAACACAGAAAAACTTTTATGCATTCAGATCCACTCCTATTCTAGGCCCATTTAGAACACAATTTTTTGTTATACATTCAGATCCACTCTTATCCTATTCTAGGCCCATTTACAATGCAAAACAACTTTCATACATTCAGATCCACTCCTATTCTAGGCCCATTCACAATGCAGTAAAAAAAAGTTGTTTAAGTACAATAATGCACAAGTGGAAAGTGGAAACAAATACTTCCCATTAACACAATCTAGATATCTGGTGAGATGTGCATGCACGACTTGTTTCTGCCTTAGCAGTAGCTGCATGATATATAGCACAGAAGTGAGGGGAGTCATGTAAGCAAAATCTGGAATAATTCATGCACGTTTTAAAAACGATCATAAACACTGCAAAAGAAATATACAAAGTTTTGCCTGATAAAACTCTTGAATGTGAGAAATGTTCAGGGGTTATGCA
>BEXV01002615.1:37685-49757 GCA_003118195.1 Hemicentrotus pulcherrimus
GCTTTGATAAGCTTTAATACGCTCTCCCTGCTTTACGCAATTCGTAACAGATTGCCTCAAATTTTTAAACAGTTTAACAAAATTTGGCGCTCTTGCCGAATGTCCCGAATAGCTCAAAGCTTTCTCACGCTCTATTACGGTCTTTACGCTTTAATTAAGCTTTGTTACGCTTTGCCGCCGCTTTGCTCACCGATTTAATGCGCCATCAATGCGGCGTCGGTGTGAACTTAGCATAAAGTGACTCTGTATCATTATCTCAGATTCTGAAAAGAAAATCCTGGATTAAGCTCATGCTGAAATGAAAATTATAACATTTTAGGTCAGTCAGGAATCCAATGACTTTTACAAGCTGGTTGCCTGTCTGTTTATAAAGATATTTATGATTGGAAATCAAAATCAATTTTTTTTTTTCCTAACGGTTTTTATAACACTATAGTCAACTGGAGAAAATGAGTATGGTAAAACCGGTCACTCAAAGATGTTCACTTTTTTGAGGCACTTCATGATCATTTTGAAGCGCAATTCTTTTAGGGCTTCAATATTACACCATATTACAGACACTGATAACAGGTACGGCCATGCATCTCAGATTAAACATTGTTAAACAATGCCTTTAAGGTATATATAACATCCAAAAAGAAAAGGCGCCAGAAGACATTGCGATATCTCTACTTACGTATCTCCGTTATCATCTTCCACAGCGATAAGATGTCTCTGGACAGTAAGGATTGTTTTAATATCACCCGTAGCTGCGTAGTCATGAAGAGCGTTGGCTGTAACCTGGGCAACATGCCATGCCATGGAATCACTGTCTATGGTTATGTCATCTGAAATATTAAAAGAGTATTACAGAGATGGATTACAGTCAATTCTCTTTACACTCAACAATGAGAGATAAAGTGTTCAAAATAAATTCAATATTTATTGTTATCATTATTGATTTTTTGGCATCACATGTGAATGGGAGGCGAAAAGCAAACTGAATCACGGTAACCATGAGTCTCTCCTCCAGGTATAACTGGTAAAAGCCTTGATCCCATATGCCAAGGAAAACCAGGAGGACAAAGAAAAAGACATTCCTATGTATCACATTCTATCTATAAAAAGAGCAGACAAGAATACCACAGGCAAAATAAGGATATTGCCTAAGATTTTGGCATATTACAACACAAGCTCCACTCATCATGGTTCTACCCTAAAATAGGGCACATCGTTGAGAGAATGTCACAAAGAATTGCTCACCAGTTTGAATATTTTTCTCCACCATATCCTTGGGTCTTGAGATACCCTTTGGGATGAGATCCAAGACACCTGTATCTTCAAGTTCAGGTAGCTGTCCACAATCACGTAACGTGTTAGGGTCCAGCTGAAATCCTTCTGTACAAACAAACAAAAAATGACAAGGTGCTTCATCTGTTTTTATCAAATGGTAACATAAACGTGAAGAGACCAAGTGTTTTTCAATTCCAGTTTTCTTTCCTTGGGACCTGATGACAAGTTATTCCAATACCTGGAATCCAGTCTTGCATACATTACATGTTGATATGTCAGGCTAGCCTTGAGCAATCTCTCAGGTTGTCAAGAACAACCCTCCTGTTTGATGTTATGATTAGTTACAGCCAGCCTTACTTTATTCTACATATATTCATTTGTCATGTGTAAATTTGCAATGTTTGTTTGTTATATATTTGTAAAAATGCAAAAGAAAAAGAAAATCAAACAGAAATAAATCAATCAAATCAAATCAAATCAATGTTAGTGAACTGTTTGGTGGTGTTTTGTTATAGTGTTGTATTAAACTGGGGACTAACCTGCTGTATCCATGCTGCCGCAGTTTCTGTTGTCTCTCTCCATCTTAACGCGATCTCCCTGGATAGGTGGCATCTGGAAATCCATTTGCATCGGCTGCTGCTGCTGTTGCTGCTGTCGCTGCTGTTGCTGCTGTTGCTGCTGTCGCTGCTGTTGCTGCTGTTGCTGCTGTTGCTGTTGCTGCAGTTGTTGCTGCAACTGGAATTGTTGTTGATGTGGCTGCTCTTGGGGTTTCCTTGCTAGTGTTGCAATGCTAGGCAAGGGCTGGTGGTTTTGTGCACTGGTCGATGTTGTGTATACCATCTGCTGAGAGGAGTTGGCGGTAGCAACGAGCCCAGACTGGTGGCTAGGAATTTGTTGTGGCACTGGATTCAGTCAGAAAAAATTGGAACAGTTCAAATAAACATGTACTAAGACCACACAAAATACTAATTCTTTGATGAGTTAAATATTATTTCAAAATGGACATTCTCCATTTCTAAGATCTGATCCTAAACTAAAACCTTTGAATGGCCATGTTTTCTTTGTTTTGTGGCACAGGGCTACTTTTCTTGTCTGTAAAGACTATCAATTCATAGTGACCAGAGGTCCTATTTTTTTAGAAATTATGTTATCTTTTACGTTAAATTAGTAAAAAGATATGTTAACTCCCGTCAAATCAACCTAGAACAAGGCACTAATAAGCCTGGATAGAAGAAGTTGAGGTTCTCACCTGACTGCAGCTGCGATGTTGTAGAGGTCATTGAAGAGGTCATCTGGTTGCCGCTAAAGTTGTAGGTATTACCTCCGTACCCCATGTTAGGGTTGTTGAAATTGAATGATGCTACACAAAAAAAAGGAAATGAAGAAATATAACAAAGAGCAATATTGGTAGTGCTAAAACATAGAATAGGGCACTTTGCATAATGTGTTATTGCAATCGTCATCAAGATGATATTCGCCTCTATATCCCTTCTATGAATATTCATGAGATTTATAAATACATGATTGGTCAATTGGTAGTCATGTGATAAAATATAATTTCACTATTAAAAACAAATCTCTGTCAGAGCTCCAAATATTTTCCACTATTTTCTCATGGACTGAACTGCGCATGCTCTATGAGATTTTCAGGTAGATAAGCATTGTGACATCACAATGTTCGATCAAAAGTAAAGCGCAATGTTAGCGCGTCTCACTAAATGCGCGTTAATATAATTGTGCGCAGGTTAAATTGACAAATTCAAACCGATTGTAAACTTCTCCAATACCCGTACCCCAATAAAAACCATATGCCAGCCAATCATTAAGTCAAACCTTCGGATTGTAAAGAAAGGATATAAAACAAATATACCAAACATTTAGGACTGGCAAAAGTTACTATTTTTTCGTTGTGGCTTCGCCCCTCGGCAAAAAAAGTACTTTGCCAGTCCCTCCTCAGATAAATAAATACCACTACTCTTTCTCACAGCTAGGTATATTTGTATACTATCACCCAAAGTGAATAAAGTAGTCCCAAGATCACCTCAGTGGGGATATTTTGTCAAATAATCCTTACAATCAGAAATTATTTGCTTGTTACTAGCATCATAATCAACTAAACCTGCTTCACGATATACATGACCCAATCTAACTGTTAAATGTAGTTATAATCATAAAGAATAATAGTAATTATTGATACACTAAAACCTGTGGGTTTTATTTTCAATTTTCATAAAGCGCTTTACCATGCACCCGACTGATCCTATACAGTACAGTGAAACCTGTCTATAAAGACCACCCAAGAAAGAAAAGAAAAATGGTCTTTATAGGCAGGTGGTTGTTATGTACAAGTGGTAACTAAAGCAGGTTTCACTGTATTAAACAAGTCACTGGATGCAATTCCAATTATGCATATTACAATGCACATGCTCCACTCCCTAGGGAGCATTCCAGCCCAGTTGCCTTATTACAGCTTCGCACTTGCTCATCCAATCATATTGACCTTTCCATCATACCGGGTACCCACTTAACCCACGGGTGGAGAGGAGCAAGGCAGAGAGAATGCCTTGCTCAAGGACGTACGTGCATAAGAGGTGTTGTGGTCGAGTGAATACATCGCCAGACTGTCAATCACAAGGTCCGCGGTTCGAGTCCCGTCGCCGCACTAATTGGCAAGACATTGATCTACATTTGCCACTCTCCACCCAGGTGAAGTAAATGGGTACCTGGTAGGAATTTATTCCTTGAAATGCTAGAGCGCCGTATGGCAGCCGTGCTAAAGCCAGAGTAATAATCGGGAGCGCCAGGAGTGTCAAATCTGACTGACATGAGCACTAAACAAGAACCCACTATTATTATTATTATTATTATAAGACTAAGAAGAGAAGACTTACTTGATCCTCCTCCACCTCCCATGCCACTGTTTCCTCCTAGGCCTCCCTGCTGGTAGGTGCTACTATACTCATTAAAGTGAGCCAGGTGCTTCTTACGCTTGCGGAGGATTCCTTCTCGATCTGTAACAAACAATAAAGCACCAAAAAAACTCTTCAATAGCTATCGATCAAAACACTGAACTCCCGCAGTCTTCTGTGTACAGTATGTAGACACTGTAAGTGTAATAAAGGTTGACTGTGACAGTCTACTGTTTGTTCTTTAAGTCGAATGAAGTCTGTAAAGAGTTTAAGTCATTACTGGGGATAGAGAACTTGCACCTGCAATGTTAATTCTCAATAGAAAGGTGTGTCGGTAGTAGTGGGTTATAAAGATAATCAAAATCAACAAAACATAGACAAATCACAAAAAGAAATTATTGCAGCAAAACTGAGCATAAAAACGAATGGCGAGAGGGATAGATAAAATAGAGAGCTGGAAACAAAGATGGTACCTAGATGCTATCGTTGCTCACTGATCTTCATGTTTTGATATACAAATGAGTGATGCAATAGGTTTCTCTCATATTACGGTGCCACAGCAATTTATCTCAAGAGGTTTATTGCTTCATGAACAAGTATGAATACTCAAATAGCCTACACAGTCCTGAATTGAATTGAGTTGAGTTGACAAGGTATATTGAGTTCAAAGTTCAAAGTCATAGCTCAAAGCTGGAACAGATACATCTTGAATTACAAATAAAGTTGCAATATATAAAATACACGCAAATAGTATGGTGTGAAATAGATAAAACCAAGTATAAAAGTATAAAACCAAGACATTCAATATTGAACTTGATATGACAAGAAGGAGGAGGACTGGGAAAAGAAGAAGAAGGGGAAAGAGAAGGAAGAGGAGGAGGAGAAGGAGTAAGAGAAGGAGGAGGAGGATGGAGAAGAAGGAGGAGGAGGCGACAAGAAAGGGAGAAGAAGAGAAAGGAAGTGATATGTAAATGTAAAGTCTACCTGGTACTTGAGGATGGAAGGTGAAAGGCTTCGGATCGCTGGTCTCGTTATCTGATTTCCTCTTGAGCTGAACGTGCACATACACAGGTTTATCAATGTTTATATCTTTGTAGGCTGGAGTCTTAAATACAATCGCATACTGCAAAGAAAAGGGAAGAAAGAAACAAAATGCAATAGAAGTACTTTCTGCATTTTCTAATTTCGAAGCAAGGGTTGCACAAATCAGAATGACACCAGGAGCTATGGTCGCATGATAAATGGGTGTTAAAGAGGGTGTAGCATGACGGGACTATGTGTCTTTCCCGTGGCCTGACTCAGGGCCAATCAGGTATAATAAGACTACGGACAACACAACTCCAGTATTCAAGTGCATGCAACATACAAAATTTTGAAAAATCTAAATATTCCAAATTCTTAGGTCCTAAAAATCCAGAAAATCAAAATATTCCAGATTATTTGGAAGGGTTGGCAGTTATGTTAAGTGGTAGACCCCATGCATACCTGTCTATGAACATCAGTTGGACCAAACTCTGCTAAGCTCTGCCAGACCATCTGACCATCGGCCGAGATCTCAAAGAACTTGACTTGTATGTCTTCCTTCTGGACCTTATCACAGAGCAGATAGACCTCCTCTCCTCCTGTACAGCATCCTGCACTCTTGTCCATGCGACAGATCTTGAGGGTCGTGGCGTTGGGTGCCTCTACAGTTCAGAACGAAACACATTGTAGTGGACTGGTTATTTTATGAAAGGATGATTAAAGCCCCACTGTACAACCTATAACTACATGCGCCCTCTACATAGCAAACAATAGGGACTTTTCGATTTGCACTACAAGAACTTGGACTGCAACGTGAGACATCCTTTCAAGGCACTGCCAGTGCCTTAAAAGGATGTCACACGTCCACGTAAATCGAAAAAGTCCTTAAAGCTTAATCGGTGCATGTTGGTCCCCCACGATCCCCTTTTTCTTATGTTAATTGAGAGCTGATTTGATGAGATAACCACCTGTCAGTGACCTTGCAGGGAGGTCTAATCCCCCTGGCCAAACTAGTACAAACGGGCTTAAAGCCTGTTATTTTTCACTTGCTTTGTTCCCTTACTCTCCATTGATTTTGGGACTCAGATCTGTTCATTCATGCAGTTTCCACTGAGAGATGAAAAGCTTCATTATTTCATTCAATGCTTTTCTTCAAATCTATTTTGACCTATCATACATTTACTATAGATTTTAGATTGACATCTTAGAAATTGTATTAAAAATATATTGTCTGCATTTAATTATATTTTTTAGAGCACTTACTGCTGTCAAAGACTGGCACTGAGATGACAGGGTCAAGGGGTCGTGTGAAGTGTCCTGAGTGGTCCGGCAAGTAGGTCTGGAAGCAGAGCCTGACGACGCTAAGGTCCATATCCTTGGCCATCTCCTTGGCTTTCTTCTCGATCTCTGCGTCGGACGGCTCCGTCCATTGGCTCTCACCTGGTTGAGAGTTGTTGATCAGGTCCTTGTAGAGTCGATGCTGGGCCAAGATACGGGTCTTGAGGGTTGGGACGACGTCCTTGCGGGTCACGTGCAGGATACCAAGGTTTGGGAAGCTGTGGGCATGCAATGAGCTGAATTAACAAGTGTAATTACCAAACTTAACTTCCGTATAATACGTTAATGATATTCCTGTTCGCTCTCCTTTTCTCTTTACCCTCACACATATATACATATATCTGGATTTTGCTGCTGCAAGAAGTGTACTTCTCTTTTTTCCTTGTTTATATTAATGTTCGATGGTGATTTTCTCTGTATGAATATTGTTATTCTTTTTTTTTGTATTTCTATATGGTGGTCCCTTTTCATAAGCCCTGTTTTCTCCAAGGTCACCAAACCATCATTGTGTTTTGCTAAATTTTTTAAGCAAATTATTTTGATTGTATATATATTTTAAGAAATGGCTGAATGAGGAGAATTTTGCGTAGTTTATTCCATAGTTCAATTCAATTCAATTCAATTCATTTATTATTCAACCATTAATATCTTTAGGCAACTTTTCAAAACTTATTGTGTACTGCTATGGTTGCATTTGGTGTTTTTAATGAAACAATAACCATCCATCATATTGTTACCACATGATAATCACAATTGTAACCATCATAATCACCATATTCATCTTTGTACGAATATCATGATCATGATAAAAATCATCATTATCGTCTAATGGTCACTATACTATCATAACAATAAAAGTGACCACTACTATTACCATCACCATCAGGCCTAAACAAAAAAAATGTTGTATTTCCCTTTGCGACCGACCCCAAAATCTTGAAATCTACAGTCAGCTTTTTAAAAAAGTTTTTTTTTATACCTTTTTTGAGAGAAAAAAAATATTAAAACATTTAAAACTGAAAAATATCAGCCCATAGAGAGAGAAAAAAAAGTATTAAAAAAAGAAAGATTTCGGACCGACCGACCCTTTTTTTAGGCACCTTAAAGGGATCCGGTAACTTTGTCTGAAACAAAATTCTGGATTTAGCTCATGATGCAATGATAATTATAAACCTTTAGGTCAATCAGGAACCCCATGACTTTTACAAGCCGATCGCCTGTCTGATTATCAAGATATTTATGATTGGAATTACACATTTTGAAAACCGTTCGCCTGACGGTTTTTCAAAGATTTTTTACTTTTTTGAGGCACTTCTTGATCATTTTGAAGCGAGATTTTTTCAGGGCTTCGATATTACACCATATCACAGACACTGATAACACGTAGGGCCGTGTATCTCAGATTTAACATTGTTAAACGATCCCTTTAAGGGCAATACAACATCTTTTTTTTTTAGGCCTTATAATCCTAATCACGATCTGAACCTCTCACCTTGCTGTCATGTCCTTGGGGCCGACCTGGACTGTACAGAGCCCATCCTTACAGTGCTTCCCAACCAGAGAGTGGGCATGAGGGCGGGGCGTCTCCTCATTGGTTACCAAGGAGACCACTATACGGGCAGGGCCTTTGTAATTACAAATCTGGGGGATGAGGGGTGGAGATAGAGAGGAAATGAAAAGTGAATCATGGTAGAATTGTTAAAAATATTGGATATTTTGTATAGCGCACATACATGTATCTACCAATCAAGGTGCTCAATGCACTCCAATATTACCTCGGCTCTGCTAGGCTACCGATTTCGGTGATCACAGCATTCAAGAAATTCTTTCCTACCATTCAACACCTGGGTTGAGAGTGGCAGATGTAAATTTATGGCTTGCCAAAGGACATTAGTGCCACTGCCACGGGACTCGAACTGCGAACATTATATCATTCAATTTCAATTAACAATACATAACTGCTTTACATTAATTAACCAAAATTATGATTGACAAGAAGGTGCCTTTCTCGGCTCAAGTGTGCAGCACATACACCTTCCGATTCCTTTTTCATTAGAACCCCCCCCCCCTTTCAAATTGGGGCTTCAAGTAGGTTTCTCTTTCCAGTTTCCACTGATGGAATTTGTGTTGCATCGAGGATTCCCTCTTTTGTCATCTGTCTCTTAAATGCACTTGTCCAAAATAACCTTTGCTTCAGATGTGTCATTTTGGTGTCAATATCACCTAGAGTTCGGGAGCTTCCAATTTGAAATAATCTCAATTTAAAGATTTTATTCTTGTATAGAAAGTGTGTCTTAGTTATTTTTCAGGCAAAATTTAAAATTCCACTGTCAGAAAATGAGATTTATAAGTTGAAATTCCAATTCAGGTTGCAAATTTCAGGAGCGATTTTTCTTTACTTGAGGAAGATAAAAATGCAAATTTGAAGAAGAAGAAGAAGAAGGGGAAGAAGAAGAAGGGGGAGAAGAAAAAAAATGAAAATTTTGGGTAGTGTTCCTCTCTTTACACCATACAGGTATTTTGTTTACATGTTAGCCACATTTCTCTGGTACACGTACATGTACATGTATGCTATTTATAATACTTTTGATAATGTCTTTATTCTCAAATGAAAACTCTTACAAACGATGATGTAATGAATATGAAACCAATACTTGATACCCCACACAATATCTACTTTTAGAGCATCCAGTAGATTATGTACATACATGTAGTCCATTGGCTGGACTGTTTCTGTGTGGCCTGTCCAATCAGCTGAAAAAATAACACACTCTCAACGCTAAACCGGAGACGGTCCTTGCCTTTCATTCTCACCCTTTCGACGGGTGTGTTTTCACCCGTTCAATGATGCATTAAAGGGATACCGTAATTAACGTTGTATTGACCGCCCTCGTGTATTAACTGCACCCCTCTTTTTCGGCCTTCATCATTTTTTTTTAGACGACAGCGGGATACGAACCCGGGCTGTCACATGTAAATTGGTACCCGAAGCCAGCACCTTAGACCGCGCGGCCATCGCGCACCGATGCCATACCCAGCAGTTTTTGTAATCTATACATTGAAATGGATTCAACTGGCGACTTCGCATGCTGGATGCGTCGCGGCAGGTTATTAAACGGCCCCTTTTTTTACTTTTGCAATGTTTTGGCACGAACTTGGATCAAGATCTATCGGCAGATGTTGTTTTTGGAAGATTATTTTTCGTCTTCATGTCAACAATGCACGATAAAATTGTCGGTAAAATGTGTGGAAATGTCCTGTACCATTCGTAGTCCCATATGTTAAAATTCGTGCTGGTTTTGACTTACTTTTTGTTTTGTTTTTGGGTGCAACGTGTATAAACCGCACCCTCGACTTTGACATTTTTTTGGCAGCCAAAAGGTGCAGTTTATACACCGTTAATTACGGTAGTTGAGTTCTGTGGCAGAGGGCGCTACAAAAATTTTTTTTTTGTAATTGTCATTTTCAATTAAATCGTCCTTGTTTTCACGAAGTGACGGTAGTGAGGAAAATCGTAACACAAAGTGAATGCAATTTGTTTTAACTACTGTCACTTCGTGAAAACAGCAACGAAATAATTAATTAATGGCCATCATGTTTTTTTTTTAAGTGGAGCTGAATTGGTATGATTGTATTGGCTAAATTTTGGGGTCTAAAATTACCTTCATAGTAATTCTAGGTTCTAAAAGGGCACTATAAATCTCATAGATAAGAATAAGAGCAATAACCATGCACTTTGAAGGCATTGGCAGTCTGAAAACAGAACTCAACTATCCCTTTAATACCAGGCTAAAGGCCTACAAATAAAATATATAAAAAAAGTATTTATATACAGACAATTACAAAACATATTAAAATGCATTTACATATCAAAATTAATATATTCTAGTTTAATAAGGAAATGTGTGAAGGAAACTGGCTAAGTAAATGTCATTCTGAATTTTTTAATCATTATTGGATAAGTGGTTTGAATCAGTAAATGTGGAGAAAAAAAAAATAATAATGATGTAAATTAAATTCACAAATAAATAACTAAATAAAAAAACAAATAAATTAATGAATAATATTTAAAAAAAAGAATAAAGAAAGAGAGGAAGAAAAAAAAGGAAAACTTGCTGAAAATTACATTGTTGCTTTATATTCAGTTGAGCATATGATTGTAAGCCAGTAACTATTATTAGTTTGAAAGCTTGCCTGTAATTTAAATACATGTATGAAGTGGTTTATGGATGATTGCCTTTCCTTCGCAGCAAACGTTTGTGACCTTTGATCACTAGTTTCTTTCACAGTTTAGAAAAGCGTACAACATAGTATTTATAATTTGTAAAATCACATGTGTCGTGTGTGTATCATGATCTTTAACATCCAACCCAATCCAAAAGATATTTGATAATGCGCCTTTTCTTTGCGGTAACAAACCACTGCACACACAGCTCCACAATGTTTGGGCCACTTATAATCATATACATGTACACACATATACTGTACAGTTAACTACAGAATTATTCATACTCTTTTTATTTTATTTTTTTTAATTATTTTTTGCGTGTTTTTCATAACTCAAAAGAGAAAAGTGGACTGGTTAAATTGGCTTTTGTTGAAAACAATTCAGGATGTAAGCTTCATGTCAGCCACATTCGCGAGAAACATAAATCGGCCAAACAATTTTGCGCAATTTAAAGAATTACAAAACTTGGTAAGGATATGAATAATTTAGTTGTCTACTGTACGATACCGATTTTTTGCTTATGTGACTCCCCTTGCTTTCCATGCTAAAGCATGCAGGTGTGCCGATGATTGATGATTTTTTTCAAAATGTAGTTTGGTGTTTTAATGGATATTTCCAGTACTTACATGTACAACTGTAGAGTTTAAATGGTAGAACGAAAATTAATGATCGGTGTAAATGGGCCTATTGGCCCGAATTCACATATTTTTTTAACAAACCAATGTTTGAAAAAACGCATCGAAACGCATCAAATGACGCACATAAACCTAGGTTTGTCAACAAACCTCCTTTGTGAATTTGGGTCATTGAGTCTAACATAACACTGACAATAGGCCAAACAACAACCAAAACACATGTACCGGTAACCTAAAATATCTAGGTTAATGGCCAGTCTGTGGTCAGTTTTTTTTCCAAGTTACTAAGTATAATATCATAAAGAGACAAAAGTGGCATTTAATTTATGTACCATGCAATTTTCAAGACTGGTATTTACATTGCGTTACCCGGTAACTAAAAAATAAAATCCATTCATGAAGTCTTTGTTAGGGCTTTATAAGTTTCAGTTTCAATGCAATATTGCCAATCGCTTCCAAAGTACGCATGACTGTATACTGAAGAGCATATGGATTATGTATACATGTATAGCATCTTTTGATGAAGGAAAACTCTTGATGTCAACATATGAAATTCTTTAGAACAAAGCATAAATTCATAAAAAGCAGATTACGGAGCATAGCATATACAGTGGATATATCAAGAATAAAATCAGTACCCCCGGTATTACAAGAATGATCTGGGGGT
>BEXV01002616.1:11199-22097 GCA_003118195.1 Hemicentrotus pulcherrimus
GAAGAAACAAGGAGGTGGATCTGGGATGACTGTAGACAGGGAAAAGGGATTTTAAATGATATAATATGTAATAATGTATATTTTTAAAGCGCAGACACTAAGTTTTGTTGTCATTAAGCATGAGTTTGTTCTACAGTATACAACCACAAATATAATCAACACATACGTATGTTGTCGACATGCTTCCGTCTGGAGCAAGTACACATAAACGTGCGTGTCCCATGCATGGCAGTGACATGATATGGCATATATTTTGGATCGTAGAGAGGATGTTAATAAAAGTATAATAACAGAGGACCGACATCAATATTGTGTAAATGGCTAATGGTTAAAATGAGAAGCTGGGGATTTTTAGATTGTTTTCATGTATTCAATAATTTATTTTCTAAATAGAAATGTCGATGTAATAAAATGTTCAAACATGAAAACGTGTGTTTATATACTCTCTGGAATAGTTCAAGTCGCAGGGGCGTTGAATGTTTATGTGATTGCAGAGTTTACAAAGGTGAAAATAATTAGCTACTACATTCGAATGAAGACTCCAGGACGGGGTGGGATATGACAACAAAATCACACCTCATCATTTTCTTATTTTACTATCAAAATTCCAACTCCCCTTCTGAAATGGAAGCGGGAAGGCGTTATGCCCCCTAATTTTCAACTGAGAGGAAGCTTTCGAAAGGCTCATTTAAAAAATAGCTGGTTAACTACACGGTCCCCTCCCTGAGGTCACAGAAATCGGATCAACATCCAGGTCACTGCTAACCCCTTTGCCGGGTGTGATGCACTCTGATCCATTCACAAGGGGACAGCCATTTTACTTGTTTTTTTTCAATGATGAAAAAGGGCAAATGCTCTCAAAGGGTTCTTTAAATTTCCTCGTCCAGAAAAAAAATTGAGAGGAAACAATGACAGCAAAACAAACTGAAACAAAAGAATAACAAATAAAAAATGGTATTAAATGGGCATACGTTTTGAATGCTTAAAACAGATTGAAGAGGTTCAAAGCGCCAGGTAGGTAAATGTTTTGTTATTTGGTTGGAATTGATGGGTGTGGGCAACTCCGCTTTTGTAATTAAATTGTCGCATTAAAAACCATGGAAGCCCATCCAAAATTTGAGGGGATATTACTTTGACTGATCGTTATCCATGTGCATCCTCTTGTAAGATGGGAAGACGGCTCAACAGCGCAGATCGTCTGATATGGTCATGTTAACATTATCTGGTGGACCTTTACATGGAAATGAAATAATTAGTTATGGGTAAAGCCTTAATGAGGATAAATTGAGCTCTTTTTATGTAATATTTACTTTTAAGGCGAGGAGAGAACTAAGGGTCATGGTGATAACCTTCTGCTTTTCCCTCCAAGTCCGAAGTGACACCGACTTTAATTAACAGTTATTAATAACAATAATGACAATTTACTTTGGGTAGCTTGGTTAGATCATCATAAATTAACAAGAACAAGAGTAAGCTTTATCGAATTCTAAGTTATAAACAGGGCTTCAAGTGAATTAGGCGTATTATTTGATACAATAAATTTGCCATCGAAGTCATTAAAAGAAGATCGAATCCCGATATATTGAAGAAGTATAGCTCACCGCAAACCATCAGTCTGGCTCCCCGTTGCTCCAAAAAGCTTTCTAAAGTTGCAAAGCAGTGAAGGAATGTTCCGTGGTGCTTTCTTTCCAGATGTATTGTGATGATACTCTCAGTGTCAAACAAACTTCCATCTAATGCATTGCGATACTTTGACATGCTTATGTTACGTTGGAAACTGTGGGTGTTGTCAAGTGTCCATGATAATTCAACTGCTGGTAATGATCCAACACTTTTACAAGTGAATGAAGTGGATGAATCTTCTTGAACATTAATAACTGTCCATCCATATTCGCTTTCCTTGTTGGATCCAGTCGGTAACAGCAGCATGTTGGCGGGTAAAACTTCATTACAGATCAAATAAATGAAGATAAAAATATAATGCTTCCAGGAAAGCTGTAAATCTGTAAGTAACCATATTCTCTAATGATTCGTGTGAATCAAATTAAAGTCATTAAAGCAAAACAGACGATTAAAACCCAGTATTGGATATTACCCTAAAAAGATCAAAGTTGATATCTTAGCAAAGCAATTGATAGAAGGTAATTAGAAATCCGGCAATATATGGGCTGACTTAACTGACATCAGCACATTTGTGATTAAAAATGTAACACTTCCAGATTGTGAAAGAGTGAATACTCGTTGTACTTGGCATGCGATTCTTACCTTGAACATTCAGGTAAATTGAGCGTTGCAATTTTGTTTGTACCTGTGGATGTGATGCCACACAGCGCAGAATCTTTCCTTGATCATTCCTAGATGGCGTGATCGTAGCAGCCCTCCGAGAGACATAGCTGTTGTCCCGTAAGTCATCAGACTGATCGTGAATAACAACGGTTACATCATCTGGTATACGCCATTCCAGTACTACAAGAGGCCTTGCCCCGTCTGCTTCACTGTTTTCACATGTGAAGTTTAATGGCTCCCCATCAGTTACCGTTATGTTTTCGTTGTTAATGTAATAATCATTCGATCTCTCATCCTTGATTAAGGGCCAATAGGGCACAACTGGTGTCAAAAGAGGAAACAGTCACAATGAATAAAACTCATTTCATATTAAACTTTCCACTCTGATAGTCTCCCTCCATGTAATAGAATCACTAATTGCGCTTACCACCGTCTGTTAAGTTTGCTACTTAAAAATACACACTTCTACCCTTCAAAAACAATATTTGGTGTGATATAAGTTAGTTTGTTGCCGAGTATGATTTTAGAGACTTTTGGAGTAGAACAGAATCACAATTCCAAATAAAATAGAAATAAGATTCAAAAGACATTAACCAAAAATATATGCTAAACATGTATGAAGCTATTATTGTTTGCAAACATGTTTGGGTTTAACGATTGACAAAGAACGACTTCCATTGAAGCTCTGTTTATGCAAGGCTATCGAAGAGCTTTATTTTTCAATACTGAATTCGGGATGTAAAGATTATGTATTTACACGGTAGTAATGTGCTTGTATGCTAGTTAATCCTTAATTCGATGGCCCATGTATACCACTTGCATTGGTAACTGTCTCCATCGTTGTTGACAAGTTGTTTTATTGTTATAATTCACACTGTAATAGTCTTAAACAAGTGTCGTAATACAAATTATTGCCTTAGTATCAATGAGATGTACGATAAAGATCTGAGTTTGTAATTCCTTTTATAATTTATTTTTACGAACCGATTTGTTACCAATGATCTGAATCGTTATAAAGTCGTAGCGATTTGATAACTTTCTTATTTAAAACCTTCATTAACGAGTAATACAATGATTTCAGATTATGAGATATAGAGAGTTTGAAAATCATGAATCAAAGGACTATATATCGATATATTACTTTCAACATTTGTGGCATCCATTACCTTCAATACACCTCCCAAAGTCGTATCTATACACCTAAACTAATTTGCAATCCAAACATAACTTCAAACTTACCAACGTGGGAATTGATAACTGTGAGAAAAAAAAGAACTTCTGCACAAATCAAGATCATCATTCAGTCATCATATCTGGCCTATCAAAGAAAAACTATTTTACAACTCTATCCAATAATGCACCCTTTGGTCACGGAGGCAGCGAGCTGGGAGCGACTCCCTGATGAAATAACGAAACAGTATAATCGGGGCTAGACGATGTTGTTGAAGATATTGGAGGATTCGTCGGCGATATGCTGTCTTTGCGTTGAAAGTGAGAGAAATATCCTGTTGGATGCTGACATTATTATGTCCTTCTGACATCAGTTCAGTTTCATGAACTTCACCAAACAAGCAATTTCAAATGAGAATAATTATGTTATAAATGATTAGACAGTAGGGGCGCTTGCTCTCTTCAGACATTGTGACAAAATTACTTAAGATTGGAAGGTATCAATAAATATTCATTATACAATTTTTTTATAGGCTTTTGATGTCAATGTAGCAAGATACCAACATTCATCGTGGTTTTCATTCACTTAATTGAAAAGTTCCAATTAAGAATAAAAACAGGAATCAACGTGTTTATCCCACTATTCCTAGACTACAAGGAAAAAATACACCACCGATATAAAAGAAATAAAAAAAAAAAGTGGCGTAGGAATGGACAAGAAAGTCAGGTTACTTGACTGAACACATTAAGGGCATTAATTATTGTGCTATACTCATCATGACTACCATGGCTAATAGATAAGCAATATTTTGTTCGTGTGTCACTTGTGTGTAAACTCCATGCAACTGAGCTTCAAGGCTGCCACGTGGATATTTATTTTCAAATAAACACCATAGAAAACAAATAGTAAGCAAAATTTATGTATTGGAGTATCAGAAACTAGTTCCCTTTTTTCTGCAGAGATAAATTTGCCAGTAAGAAATGCCCAATTCGATATTCCGACTCTCCCGACACACAAACACACACACACGCACACCCTCGCACACACATCAGCCCACTCTCAATTCCCCATCTGCACAAATCTCTACCTAATAAATTCCCGAAGTACACAATCCCACCGCCTCACAGATTTACACACACACGCGATCGCACGCAAACACACACACTCACACGCACACATGTACACAGAAACGCAATTGATATCTGTCAGATAAGAGTACAAGCAATAATCTCTTTATTTCATCCATCGTGTAAGCAATAATATAGAAAAGATAAATCCCTAAATTTCAAATGAGTAGCGAGTGGAATAGATTACCTTTACCGCAAAATAGCTAGACAAATATCTCTGCAACGATCATAGTATCAATTTCATCACCACTAATAACAATAAAAAACAATTAATAGACATATTTTATCTTGAATATGCAGTACTACGAAAGACCTGTCTCACATGTTTTCTGTATCATCACTATTATCAAATACATGTATAAATCTATTATATCTATTTTACAATGAGAAAATGTACTTGAAGAGCAAGTGCCGAATCATGTCAAAGACGACCAAAAAATATGAAAAAAAACTGTTGAAAAGTGTGTAAGCATTTCTTTTCGTGTTGATTGAAGAATAACTTTATTTCCTCGAGTTGATGTTAAAAAAACAGATCTTATAAGACATCTACAGCATGACATACTGAAATATATGAGAGATAGATATATATTCTAATGCATACAGGTACGTACATGTACGGAGACGAAAGTAACCATTTTGGATGTAGACATTTTCAAACCACACATGAAATACGATTAATGACCAAAAGATTCATGGAAAGAAATACTCCGGAGGAAAGAGATGAAATATTGGATGAATATTTTTCATAATATTTCTTAAAACAAAATATTTTCAATCACCCCGAACAAAATGTTTTCAATCAACCCATCTCTATTTATTCTCAAACTCCCATGTCAGCTTCTGCCTCGTTTTGGGGGGACCATCTAACATAAAATGATAATGATAGTTATTTTCGAGTACAAAATTTCAAGTTAAAAACCTGCATGGAAATATATAGGATAAGAAAATATGATGCGTGACAACTACAAAAATATATAAAGCTGTATGATAAAGTAGGCAAATTAGGAATAAAATGTACATCTTGTTTGAGTATATGAAAACCAAACTATGCCTTAGTGCGTCAAACGAAGCAACAGAGATTTGTGAAAATTTATCCAAAAACGGATGTACCTGCATATCTATATATAATCTTTTGAATATCATACAGAGAAATCATTTTGTTTGTACATTTACTATTCTTCTTATTGATAAATGGAACGACGCCCACATTGGGAGAAGTAAGTGATAACATTTTCTTCCTGATTACTATTTGGCAGTACTGCATCTTGCATTGAATGCATATCTTTCTCAATCAATGAAAACAATTGGATCTTTCAGCCTTATAAACTTTTCAAAAATTTAGTCTTCACATTCAAGTTCGAGCATTGATTTACCTCTTATTATAACACTAGAAACTGGTATCATTTGAAAGCTTGCTAATTTCCCTTTACATTCTGGATGATTAATGGATTTCTTTTCATGACATTGAGGCAGCCAATAGCAATCGATTCTGCACCATTTCACTTCAGACTCGGGGCCCATATTTGCTGGAAGTTAAATTGTAGACATTTTTTGAGTTTTCCTGATGTATACATGTACATGTATCTTCATGGCAATTTTCCAACTGTAATAACAATTCAATGAAGAACAAAAAATAATGATATTGCCATTTTTAAGTAAGATCCATCCATAAATTTAACACTTTTAGCTCTTTTCGTTCTAATTCCACAAACTTAGGAGAAAAAATTTCCCTTCGTATCTTTGTCAAAGTCGAACCCATATTACATGTATAAGCGCACTTCATAATTTTTGGATAAGCTTTTGGTAATGTTTTTGTTTTTCAAACACAAACCATAGTGTCTGATCTTTCTCTCTAATTTACCTATAAGTAATAATAATAATAATAGTGGGTTCTTGTATAGCGCTCATGTCAGTCAGATTTGAACCTCCTGGAGCTCCCGATTATTACGTATGAGCACGTATCACTTTAGAGCATGATGGACTACCGGTATATTGATTGCTTGAGCTAACCCAACATGAAATTATTGCTTTAACATAAACCACTCTTTCAAGATGTTTACAATTCTACGTGAATTCAGAGATATTTTTCTCTTAATGATATCATAATGATCTTGAGTTTAGCAGTACAACTTGCTCACTTTTCTGGGTAATTATAATTCCCACCAAAAACACATATTATTGTCTTCTTATCGTCATATATCAATCAAATGAAAAATCTCACTTTTTTATAAAAAAATCTGTGTACATACACATATTTACATAAATCATGAAGAAAAAAAATGTATCTCAAAACAAACAATAACATGAAATATAACGTTTAACAAACAAAATAACATGAATAACACAATAAAGACAACGCAATTACACTTCAAAGTCAAAACAAAAATGATCACAGACAAGAATTCAATTAACGTTCCACACAAGGTATACATGTTCTAGTACTTTGATTATCTATTTAGGAGTTTCCTATAAATCTTAAGCTTCCAGACACAGGGATGTCTATTTTGTGTTGTGTAAGTGGAATTGTTGTTATAACTGAAATTATGCGAATCCTATATTCCTGATGAAAATGCGCTATCAAGCTTGTTGTTTCAAATATTGTCAATTTTATATCCCTCCAATGACAATTAACCCATGTATGTGTAGGATTGGGATTTGAATGACGCACAATGATGTAGAGCAGTGATCATTATTCAATGCTTCATTTATAAACTTGGTTAAAAATGACTGCCAAATTTGACTGCTCTTCCAAAATCAGTTTAATCAGTGGACTCTGACTTTTGTTTTGTTTAATACGGTTCTTTTGAAACACATGAGTACTAGGAACAAATGTTCTTGGACCGTGCATTATGTACATGTAGACGCTGAAAAAGAAATGAAAAGAATAATGGCACTCACTTTTCTAAATTACACGAGAGTCTGAGTAAATATACAGGTGTGTCTTTTTGACCCCCTTCCATCTGCAAGGCATGAAAATGGTTAAGATATGAAGGCAAAAGGGAACTACTTTGATAATAGTTAGAGCTAAAAGGACACAAGTCCATCTGATAATAGAACAGATTGTCAAATGTATACAACACACAATATGATACAGATAACATGGTATGCAGTACACCGCTGATCTATGTAGTTTGAATGACAAACTATAAACATGTCATATTTTTAATGAAATTTGTTCTTTTATGAGTACAGAGACTGCATCATAAAGTCTTGATGACCTTCGAAACTCCTTTTATCTACACAAATTTATGAAAAACGCTGCATGGTATATTAGTACAGTTAAACACAGTACAAAACAGAGAATCTGAAACATTTATCTAGACAGTACTTGACGATATGCGGTAGCGCTCTTTGCTACTGCGCATAACTCACTACCAAGTTTATTTCCCATGTGGCTAAAAATAGAAACTCAGAGAACTGCACTTCTAGTACCAGACAAATAAGTACGTTTTCATGAAACAATCAAAATAAAATAAGAAACATTATAAAAAAGAAACTTTGACAAGAATTACAATGACACAATATTTATTTCACTATGAATGAGAATTAGGAATGTACTGATTTATCATTTTAAAAAAAGATCAAGAAATATATATCTGTATCTCACAAAAAAGGGAAAAAATACAAAAGCTTAAAATACACTGTCTAATTAGTCAACTCTACCAGGTGAATGCACTTTCGATAAAAAAATACATGAATACCTTAATCCATTTATTCCATTACAATCATTAGTGGCTGAAGCCCAATGTTGGGATCAGAATCAACTGTTCCCTTCAAAATTGTTCTGGATTTCATGGCAAAATGTGTTTAATTCCAAATGTTTCCACAAAACCTCCTTTTATATTGCTGTAAATGCAGTCACTGAGTTTGTTATCAAGTTCTGCTAAGCCGTATATATATATATATGGTACTATATTCATGGAGTGGTGTGTTCATATCGTGCAAATTCCTCCTCATCACAACAGAGAAAGCCATGCTTTGGGCCCAGTAGGATTTGACTATTCAGGCAGTGTAAACAAGCTTTCCCTGGATACTGTACACATATGATTTATACGCTTCAATCAAACAATCAATTCCTGATTAAATCTCTTTTTTCCAAGTTATTTCTTCATAATTTAGGCAATAACAAGAGGCACGTCGTCTGAGAATCCACGAATCATCGGCTGGTCCTCATCAGATCCTGGGATGCAAAAGAAGAAGAAAAAAAGAAAAAGAAAAGTAGGTTATTAAAAATGTATTAAAAACTTTCATAATTATATAAGAGTACCAAAGCTGTGACATCATAAAAATCTATTTTCATAATTCTTAAATTTCAACTCCATTTTCCGAAAGAGCATCAAAAATAATGTCCAAATGTTGGAAACCAATTGAATATTCAAGTTTTGGCCGGGATATGACCATGTGAATAAACAGATTTCCTATAGGAACTCAGTGTTATTTTGCTCTGATTCGTAATGTTACACTTCACCACTCTATAACTACACAGTTTACAGCTTAATTATTACTATTATTATCAATACCCTCACCATTATTTAAGTCTGTGAAAAAATTGATTTCTCCCAGATGTATGTTCCTTGAGAATGTGACAAATTAACCCATTGCTTACTGGAACCTGGTGGTCCCTGTGTTAAGTCAATGGGAATTAGATAATTCAGTAGTCAACGGGTTAAAGCTTAAATCTAAAAGTATTCAAAAAAAGGCCCTAATCGAACCAGTCCACCTTTCAATATTGAGTAACCAAGAAACAAACACAAAACAAGGGGTATACGGTATGTCAAATTTACAAAGGGGGTTGAGTAATTTGGTAGTTAGCTGTGTGATGGCCAACATTCATATTTCACATGCCAGTTTTGGAAAGCTATAGTTACCACAGATTTACAAGGGATGATGGTTTAGGAATTTTCCCTTGTACAATTACAGATACTTCCATGAGGACAGTACTTTGAAATTCAACTGCAACCAAATGTTACAGAACTTGAAGAATTTTAGAAAATATCCAATTAAACATGGAGGACAATTAGTTTCTATTAAAGGTATCTATATTTATATTCATGCTACTGAAAAACCATCAAGTACCCATAACATAAAATATTTGAAATATTTTGGGCAGCATTACCAAAAACACTCACACACACACACATGCATGAATATTCCTCTAAAAATGAATTTGTGCAATCTTCATGCAATGCCGTTTGTACAGCCAATAGAAAATTAAAATTACGGTAACTCTATAAAAACAAAAGGGTGGAAATTTCTAAAAATAAAAAAAGCTACAAGATTCCTGTGGCTAAGTTAAACAAAATGATTGGCAATAAAAAGAAACATGTACACTGTAACTAGGAGCAAATCAATAAGTACAACATAATGCAAGAATAAAAAATTAATTTTGGTAAATCAGCCTGTAAAAGTAATATCAAGCAGCAAATAAATTGATTACAATAATAAGATATGGAGTGAAATAAAGTATACAGCATAACCAATGGTGGAATGGGAGCCGTGTACGAATATATCACTAGGCTATCACAAGAACATCACAGAATATATCATTATCATTTCTCTTCTGAATTTCAATGCCATTGCTTGGGATGGAATTATTCCTGAAATTAGTTAGAGAAGAAGAAAAATCGCAAGCGAACAGACAATGTAAGGTCAAATGTGTGTGTGTGTGTGAGACAATTGTAAAGAGCTGCTACCAATCCATAGACCGTATTTTGTTCTCCCCTTGATCAGTATTGCAACTATTAAACACTTGAAGAAGTGTAGAAGTCAAGAGGTGTTGTGGTCAAGTGGATACGTCACCAGAGTGTGGAGCACATGGTTCTTGGTTCAAGTCCGGCCAGGGCACTTATATCTTTTGGCAAATAAATTTCTACAATTTCCACAAACAAAGTGTCGTAGGATTGGCATGTGAGGGCTTGTAAAATGGTGCCTGGCCGGATAACTCCCCTGGTAGCAGAGCTCATGTGGATTTGTATCTCATGACCATAGTATTAATAATAATTACAACATAAATCGCTAAGAAACTAAGTATCAAGCGATATACAAATGTGACTAATATTATTATCATTAATATTAATTATTATCTAAAAAGGTAGCTTCTATCAAATACCACTTCTGTGCTCTCCCCCCAGAGTAATACATTTATACAGGTGGGACCAAAGCCTAAAAATTAAAGTTTTGTTAACGTGATGAGTGCACAACACACTGACAATTAGGGTAGTATAGGGTGCTAGATCCCCATTCAGACTTGATGCAGTAAACTGATGCATTTATAACATGAGCGTAGGACACTTAATGTTTCTTAGTCTTCAAAA
>BEXV01002617.1:36855-60626 GCA_003118195.1 Hemicentrotus pulcherrimus
TTTTACTATTTTAACTTTCTATTTCTGTCATTATGTTGTTCCTCATCTCAGATTTTCGCGCACTGTGAATTTATTACCTGGTTTAATCACCTGATCAAAAAATTGGTCACGTGACCCATGAAAGCACCGACTTGAAAAAAATAGAGAGCACTGCCGCGAAAGGAACGGACGTGAGCTGCGCCGACGTCGGATGCCTAAATCGAAAGCTCGCTATTGACCAGCGACTGACGGGAAATCGACAGGGAACCGCCCAGGCATCGCTGGGGCTCTACAGCCTGTTCGACCTTTACCAAAATCGTTGGGCGATGCCTAAATTCCAGCGGCGAAAGAGCAGGCTACTAATCGGTCGGTCGCCGCTTTGAGATGTGACCATCGCTTTAACCCTACGCTAAAACTTCAGCGGCGACCTAGCAGTGCCCCAAAACCAAGCGAAATCGGCTAAAAACTCGACGCCCGGCCGCCGAGCAGGCTACTTTAGGGGGTTGTGACCATAGCTTAACACAACAAATAATAAAACAGAGTTTGACTTTAAAACAATACAAATTTACATATTTGGGTTTAGCCTTTATCTTTGGAAGTACGATAATTAATGGAACTCTTACCAAGGTGAGCAGACCATTGCATAACATTGAAAACATGGTCGCCAATCTATCTTTAGGCAATTTAAAGACCATTTTCCACCACCTAGTGAAATGTTCGAACTTGAGGATGACATATTACGTCACTCATCTGAACATCGTTGCTCTTAGCAGTACAACAGGCATTGCAAATTCCCTTGGATTGATTTCATAAAAATGTCTTGCAATTGTGTGAGAAGAACCGTAAACCTTGTAACTTCTTATGCTATAAAGTTTACACTATATGTTCCCAGTGGCCAGGGCAGCCCCGTTTGCCCGAAACGTAGTGCGCCGTGGGATTCAGAACAATTTTATCTCTGGATTCAAGTTTTGTTAGGTTTTGCCAAGTTTTCTCACATCTACCACGGTATCAGTGACGGGCCATTGTGGAAGGGGATGCTGAGTCCCGGGGGCTCCAAGGCGCACTGCGGTTCGGCCCGCGTTCTACCACGGATGCCAAAACGTTCCCTCCCGGCCCTTAACGTTCTGACGGGGTCCCTCACGTCCCTCACGTTTCTCACGTTCTGATCAAGTTCTGACACGTTATTTACGTTCTGTCAAGGCTTTCTACGGATGAAACGTAGACGCCGAGCAGCTTCGGAGCACGGTTGTGTCCACGGTATAAAAAGAAGGCCTCCCAAGGACTATTGGTGGTGGTGGTGGTGCAGGACGGAGGGCCTTCGAACGTCTTGGATTCTTCGGTGGTATAGCTTGACCTTTTTTCTTCGTATTGTAGATTCAGTTATGTGTCGTCGATTGCTCAGACTCGAATGAAGATCCTGCCGCGCCCGTCTTTTATATATTACCTAACGACCGCGTGCGCCGTTAAAAAGTAAGACACCGGAATGCAACGGGAAAAACGGCCATTATACACCCTGCCTGCCGTGGCAAAACGGGACAGAATGCACAGTATCCGTGAAACAACAGTGACAAATCGTGCACTAAATGTGGCAAAACGTGACAAAACTTGAAAAGACCGTAAGATGCCGGGGAATGTGTGGGCCTCCCGTCCCACTACAGACCACCTCAAAGTTTTGTTACGACCTATTACGGACTGTCACGTTTTGTTACGTGTACCCTTTATCCGCACCGTGACTGCCCTGGCAATTTTTTTGACAGTTTAAAAATCTGACACGATTTCCACGGCAATCACGGCCTGTCACGTTTGCCCATACGGTCCCCCGCGTTGTGTCACGACAATTCCCGTTTCGTCTACGGTGGCCTGAAACGTGGTTGTCGACTCTGAGTAATCGACGACACATTACTGCATCTACAAAACGAAAAAAGAAGGCCAATTAGCTATGCCACCGAAGAAGCGAAGGCGTTCGAAGGCCCTCTGTCCTACACCACCACCAACACCACCACCAGAAGAAGAGGAGCATGAACAGCCTTAAGATCGTCGCCGTTCACCCCTGCCAATTGAAGAGGAGCATGCTGCTGCTGCTGACCGGGTCCCTGAACTGGAACCTTAACCTGAAGCTGGGGAGGCTGAGGAAGACGCACCAGCTAGGAGGAGGGCAGCCCCCAGGGTCGTCACCACCTTTACGGAGGATGAGAAGGAGCTCATCATTATCTTCCTCCAGCAGCATCCAATGTACTTTATTGCTTGGGAGGCCTTCTTTTAATACCGTGGGCACAACCGTGCTTCAAAGCTGCTCGGCGTCCACGTTTCATCCGTAGAAAGCCACGACAGACCGTGAAAAACGTGTCTGACCTTGATCAGACTAATGTGAGAAACGTGAGGGACCCCATCAGAACGTAACGGGCCGGGAGGTAATGAACTGGCATTCGTGGTAGACCAGGTAGACTTGAACACTGAGAAAAATATTGCCGAATTCCACGGCGCACTACGTTTTGGGCAAACGGGGCTGTCGTGACCACCGGGAACATTGTATAAACGTAGCATATGTTCCTGACGGCCAAGGCAATCACGTTTCAGGCCACCGTGAACAAAACAGGAAGACCGTGAGATATAGTATATAATCTCTTCGGTGGAATGGGCGGCAGCTTGAGGCAGCAACAGCTGTGACTTCTGGAGAACATCGGAATGTCTTCCTTTATATACACCGATTTCATCGCACGTGCATGTACTTACAACATCCGATTGAGTAAGGACACTGTACGTGACGAGCACTTGTAACTACGGCCTCCGTACGATAACGTGGCAACAGCACAGAGAAAAGCGTGGCGGCACGATGGGATGTGACCAACGCTTTAGGCACGTTTCATTCTACTATGGTCTGCGGGTTTACGGGCATGTTGCGCTAAGGCGCGTTGCGTTCTACTACAGTCTGATACGGCTGGCTGGTCTCAGGATACAATGGTAGCTATTTTGGGGAGTGTTTTTTTTGTACCGTGGGCACAAATATGCTTCAAAGCTGACGTGACGGGCTGTAGTGTGCCTTGGAGCCTTTGGGAAAGCATTCCTTTTCCTTCCTATGTCCGGTCACAGAAACCGTGATAGACAGTGAGAAAACTTGAATACAGAGAAGAAAACAATTTGCCAAAATCCCACGGCGCAATACGTTTCGGGCAAACGGGGCTGCCGTAGCCGGCGGGAACTTAATAAAAACGTAACTGGAAAAAGATATGTGATTTCTTGAATCATTCTTTGCTTTCTTTATAGCCTGGTAACTGGAATATAACGATGCTTCATAATGAGGGATCCAATGAGACGGTAGGATTGACGGTAACGACGAAACCAAGGCAGACAGCTGGTGATGAGACTGCGGACGTTCACGTCTTCTTAAGCGCAAGGGTTAGTAAACATTACTATGATTTGAAATAGTTTCTTGAATAAAACTCCAACGTTCGCTGGGGGCATTGTCCTACGTATTGAAACCACGGGCGTTTAAGGAAAGTCCAATGTGAATCGGAGTAAGAATCGATTGTGATGTACTGCCGGACAACTCTCCCGTTTGTTCCAACACATAGAGTCTACTCTCTTTAGAGGACCAACAGAAATATACTATTCATGTTATATCTTAAGTGGTGACCAAAGGGAGAAGACACTCAGGTGAAAAACAGAAATATATCATACTTTTGCACACGGTAAACGGAACGAGATGTCCGTGAATAGCTCCAGGTGATGTTATATTTCAAATATTCATAATTCTCTCAATATTGGTCCGATTCAATTCAAAATTTTGCCGTTCTTTTTTCTCTTATTTTTCAGCTTTCCTTTTTATGAACTTATTACAAGGGTTAAAATGTCCTTTAGAACTTTAGTTCTGATCAGTATACATGATTACCCATTTCTTCGATCCAATTGTCGGTCTTTTGTTATTTTTGTTTTTGTTACAGAACGTCAACTTCACTGCAGACCCTAAGCTAGGAATATTTGCACTAGTTCAAAGAGGTCACACCGTCGTCAAGAATGCAAACGTTCAAGCTTTTGTTGACAATTCGATAGGTTCTATCACAACACAAATTTCTCTCCATGATAAAGGCACAGGTAGGTATTTGAATGTCCCACAGACAGAACACAGGACGACAGCACAAAAGACCGACAACCCACAAGACTGACTGACCACGAGACCGATAGCCCTTAAAAACCTAGAGCACACGAGACAGACAACCAATGGGAAAGACAACCAACAAGACCGACATACATTCGTAAACCCTCTCAAAAGTCTCGGGAAACTCTTCCTGTGGGCATTTCTGTGGGCATTCGGTCTAGTTAACCTCAGATAACTCTCCCAGAAAAGCTCTCAGGTTGTCGGCCTCGTTGACTGGAGCTGATATATATTTCACGTTTTATATCGAAGTATGTGCCGTTCTCGTGAGGAGACATTCATGCAACAAACCAAACCCGAAATCAAGAACAAATTCAAGAATCGCATCAGAAAAAATAAATAAGGTTGAATGTCAATGTCGTGGTCTAGTGGATACAACACCGGACTATCGATTACATGGTTCACGGTTCGAGTCCCGCCGCGGTACTTATGTCATATGGAAAGACATTTGTCATTCCAATCAGGGGTAATAAATGGGATGTGAAGATATTCCTGGAAAGTTTTCAGCACCTTAGAGCAGCTGGGCTAAGGCCAGGGTAACAAGAGGCTTACAAATTGTACTTTGAAAGCACCTTAAGCATTGATACGTGTACATCGGAAATTGTCATTATTTCAAAATATTTTTTATTTTTTAAAATCCTTATAATCATCATCATCATTATTTTTTATCAGTATAAAGAAGTTAAACACACTTTAATTATTCATATAATAGTTTAGTAATATGATTGATTAATGCTTCCAGGATATAAATCAGTCATTGTCATACCATACTATTTTAAAAGTATCACATATATTTTCAGGTTCAGATTTCATGAAGGACGACGGAGTATACTCGGGATACTTCCTAAACTTCGATGCCGATGGTAGATATAGTGTCACGGTAAACGTTCTTGGTGCAGCCGCTTGACATATCAGTCGCACAAACAGAAGTAAGTAGTACACTTTCGGGTTTGAAGGGATAAGCACAACTGACCAGTGCCCTTTAACCCAATCTACTGTTCCTTTCTTCCATTTTTTTTCTTCGTCAGTATTATGTCGCCGTCTTATGGAGAGTCCCGGATCGATCCTGTCTCAGAGTAGTGTCAATAAATTATATATATATATATATATATATATACATGTATATGATTACAAAGCAAAGTGTATCATTGACCTTTAACGAGACCATTCAATATGTTTATAATAAGACTTTCGTTTGAGGCGAAACACATGAAGTAATAATTAGTGTTTAGGTTCAAACTAAACTGGTGTAAAACCGAATAAAATTTAGTGAATCAGAATTAGGTAGATTGAATAGCTAAAGGTGAGAAGTAATCTTGAATATCATTCACGTTTGGTCTTTGAACTATCAAATCATAATATACTCATGATTTCTGAGCTAACGAGAGGTTATACAATAACTTTTTTGTCCTGTAAGATTGATCCCATACAAAGATAACGTTCCAACTTCGAGAAACATGTATTTCAAACTTGTATTGTCGATACAAAAGCAAATCTAAACAATCTTTTTTCTCAAGATCTATGTAGGTTTGGGTGATTACTGCCGTAAAAGTAATATTACATGCAGTTAACATACCGTACCTTTCTTTTGTTCCTTTTTTATTCCACTCCTGGCTCTTTCGTACGCATTAACAGAACGCCGGGCCATCACCCCGACCCCACCATCTTTCCCCTCTTCATTCATGCGGTCAGCATCAGGCGGTGTCTTTGTAGTAAATAACTTCATCCTGAATGCTCCCGATGTCTTATCTCCATCCCGTATCCAGGATCTTACCTATTCTTCATTCACTTATGAGAATGCAACGGTTATGCTCACCTGGACGGCTATAGGAGATGACCTCGACCAAGGAACAGGTAGGGGTTACTTGGGTGACGAAAAGAGAGAATGCCGGAACCATGTCTATATACAAATTGCATTGTTTTCACATAGACGTAGCCGACACAAGACTGTACTTAACGCTGGTATTTACGCATTCTTACTTGTGTTATGTGCTTTTCACAAATGTTTAGTCCTTTTGTATACATTTCATTACTTTAGTACTTTGAAGAAGGATTAAAATGTGTGAAATAAAGTGACTTTGTAATGAAATGAAAAGATGGGATAGATAAAAAGGAAATGGATGTTTTTTTTAATAGTTAAAAAGTAGTTTTATTCTATGGCACATGAAGCTGTGGTGCTCAAACGCCCTAAATGTTTAATGGTCTTGAAACATGAATCAGAAACAGATTGACGTTATATGCATGTCAAACATGAGTACTAGTCAAGGGACCCCTGGTATAACTGTTAAAAACTAAAACGCAAATTGTTTCCAACCATTCAGAATTGCCTATTTTTGATTTGCGTTCCATTTTCTTGCGTTTTGTTTGAGTGCATTTTTTGGATGAACAGGCCCAAGGATTTTTTTATTGAAATATACATACTGTATATCATGTAGGTATATTGCCTGCACAGAATAGATACTGGTGATAATGAAGGATTTGATACAATTACGCGCTGTATGTTGTTACCACGTATTGCTGTTCTGCCATAAAGCATGTTTTCAGAACTGAGCAAAATTGATTATACCATGTTCGTAAAACTACTCAATTAAAATATTCCATGTGTCGTTTACAGCATCTGAGTACGAACTGAGGTACTCAAATGACTTCGATGCACTGAGGATAAACTTCACTATGAATCCACTGGTCAACGATCATCAGATCGTCGATGGAAACCTATCTCTGATATCTCCTGGTGGTCAGTTAGAGACATTGACCATCCTACTTCCTGTCCTTCATTACGATCTAAATTATTACTTTTCTATTCGAGCTTTGGATGAAGCAGGAAATGCAGGAGCTATTTCAAACATTGTTTCCTTGCCCATTATAGAACCATACCTTTTTTCCACCTCAGCCCCTAATTCGACGATAAACGAGACTCTCTCCCCATCTACAATGCTAACCGACAATGCTACTAATGGGGTATCGACGACTAAACCGGGAAGCACTACTAACACGAGCGAGAGGATTCCGCCAACCGATGCAGTGACAATAAATGGTTCAAGTCCTGTAGCTTCTTCAGTTAGTTGGACTACAGACATGGAACCCACAACCAGCAATGAGTCCCTTATCATGACCGAAATGACCACATCAGCTCCTAATGCTACAGATCTCCCAAGTACAGGTGTCTACTCTCCAGTGTTAGGTACAGTTCAAGATGACACCCATGAGCCAATTACATCAGGACAAGGTGGCAGTCAATTTCCAAGTCATTCCATCTCAGATACATCTGAACATCCTGCAACTTATAGTACTTCTCTCGCAGATGTATCATCTCTCATCAGTACATCTGATCCTAGTGCCACAGAGCCACTAGTCAATACAGATAACACCCTGAAAGCCTCAACAGAAGGACGTGAGGGAACACATCCAACAGATCCACTGTCCAAAGAACCCCAGACAACTCATGAAACTGAAGAACCAAAAGACCTTGGTATTATCATAGGTCTGACAGTAGCATTTATCATTGTGGCTTTTAGTGGTGCTGTTGGTTTAGCATTTGGCGTCGCCTTTTACAAGAAGCAACAAGCCAGGATTCGACCCGCACAAGATGTGAGCCAAAGCTTCCAACCTGAAGATAACTACCAGTCCACTGAGTACCCCTATTATGCTAACCCTACATATACCATAGCATAAAGTACTTCTAAATATACGTTCTTAGAAATGTACTTAGACTATTAGCAGCGACTTACATGCGTATAATTATCAATGCTACGATGACAGGAATAAGAATATTTAAATATAAGAAGACAAGAAGAAGAAGAAGAAGAACTCAACTGTTTTTACTTTTTTAAAAATTATTATCGGAATAATTTCAAGTACCCTCATGTTTTTCTTGTTCTGAAAGAAATTGATGCAATATATTAGTCCCTTTCATTCCGTAACCTTGATTTTGAGTTGATATCAAAGGAATCATAACTTAAAACAAAATGTTGAGTGTCACGTGACGCCTTTTTGAGCTATTAGGAGAATCGCTAACAAATAACCTATTTCATAACAAATTAATCATGTCAATTATGAATTTCAAATGTTTGTTTATTTGGATATAAAAGGAACCAGTTATTCAGGACAACTATGTTCATAATCTAATCTATCTATCTAAGAAATGCATTGAGACTAATAACAGTAAAAGAAGACGAAGAATAAAAAAAAATAAAAAAATTAAGGAGAAGAAGAAGAAGAAAACTATTTCTACATATTTTCATAATCGGAATACTTTTATGGTTCCAGACAAATCCACATGCTTTTCTTTTACTGAAAAAATGGTGCAATGAATTGGTCATTTTCATTCCGCAGGATTAATTAAGAGTTGATGTCAATGGGTATCATAATTTATAACAAAATGTTGAGTCAGCCAATGGAATATTCGCTAAAAAAATATCCTATCTTTATACGAATTACCCATGTAATTATGGACATAAAATGTTTTAATAAGGAACCAGTTCATTCAAGAAAACGATATATATAAATTTAATCTACTCCATAAAGTTTACTTGAGGTAATTCAGAGCAGTGATAAATATGAATAAAGTACATACGTGAACAGTGCCATCAAGATAGGTTTTTTGTTTAATGAATCGAGGTGTTTTTAATAAAAAGCGACAGTCTCACATAAATGATATACCTATATTTTGTAGATGATGATGTTGATGATATTTTTTCTAGCCCGTTACTACTCCTACAATAAATATTTCCAAGAGCAGAATCACATAAATAACCTTTTCGTTTTTCAGCTTACTTCTAGTCTTGTGAAGCAACGATTTCTGTGATAAAAAGTGCATAAATATTTGTTTTCCTTTTCAAAGGTACTATGTCCTATTTGCAGGCCAAACAAATGAAAAAGCTACATTCGAACGGCATTTGAAAGAAAATACTAATTTAGAACTTCCTTCAAAACAAAAAGACTTAAAGAGAAAGTTGAGTTCTGGGAAGAGGTAAAAATAATTTGTGAGCGTTATAAATGTTATTATGCAAGGGTGGAAGAACATCAGATTAAACATGTTCCCTGAAAAGCATGGCTCTTCAAATGCCTTCATATTCTAAATATGATATGAAACATCGTAAAAATCGGGGGTAGGTTTTTTTCACCATGTGCTCGTGTAGTACCATATACATCATTCTGTGTACAGTGCTTGTAACTTTGCCAAGATTTGGCCAAATTTCTTATCATTTTAATGATTCCAGAACCTTGCAATACACACAAATACTTATATGCTGGATAATCACACTTTTCTGATAGAGACCACACCGTTTCTTTCACAATTCAATCACATGACCAGAACTCAACTTTAACTTTAAAATTTCTCTTTGCGGAAAAATAACGACTGTTAGCGATCGCGGTCGTTTGATTAAAGGAAAACAAAACCTTTATTATTTCATACTAAGTTACTTTTATTGTAAAGTTTAAGATATTTAAAAAATATCAGTGAAAATTTGAACAAAATCGGGCAAGGAATAAGGAAGTGAGAGCATTTTGAAATGACTAGTCACTAGAAGGCGGTATTCCATTTGATGACATCATCTGTAAACAACTCTCCATGCCTTTTGTACATCAAATTTCATGTTTTTCCTTCTTTCTTGTGATTGAGATAATCTACTTCACATTTTATGAAGTCGGATCAAGAACACAAATTAATACGAAGAAAACAAACAAAATGTGAAATTTTATGTACAAAAGGCATGAAGAGTTGTTAATAGATGATGTCATCAAATTGAATACCGTCCTATAGTGACTATTCATTTTAAAAAGCTCTCACTTCCTTATTCATTGCCCGATTTTGTTTATATTTTTCACTGATATTTTTTAAATATCTTAAAATTTACAATAAAAGTAACTTAGTATGAAGGTTTTGGTTTCCTTTAAAAGTCTAATTTTCAGACCCTTGTACCAAATGGTCCTATGATTTGTGATGGGCAAAGATTCAATCAGTCTAATTTTGGCCATTACAAGAAGTGGGTTATTGTTGTAGACAAATACTTATGTATCCCTTTATAGCTCTATGTTGTATGTTATTTCCAGAGAAAAAAAGAAGTCAGTCACTCACTCACCCAATAGTGTCTTACAGTGAAGTCTAGAAAGTAAATGGGTTTTCTTGCATGATTTGACTACTATGACACTACTAACGTTTACATTTCACAGATAGGACATGCGGGACATATTTATAACTCTTTGAAAAGGAAATTAAATGATGAAAGTTATAAACTAATAAAAAATAGCGAACAAAGTTCGTGTTCAATAGACAAGATGCTAAAGTTGCATACATCCACAATGACGCATGGGGACGTCGATTTCGAATGCGAAGTTCTCAGGGGGAGAAGAAGAAAACGGAAAAAAAGATGACAAAGAAGAAGAAGATGGAGAATAGTAAGAAGAAAAAAAGAAGAAACAAGAAGAAGAAAATGAAGAGTTTCATATCGTAGTGCGCTGGGTAAAGCACACAGACATTCAGAAAAAGTTGATAGTTAATTTATACATTATAATAATACTACAATACGAAAACTTGATGTTTTTTAAGGTTTCTTTATAATGTATCAATGGTCTCAATTAAACATAAATCAGGTCATATGCACATCAAAATATTCAAATAACATTAATTTATGATGCAGGCATCCGAATTTCCCCGCATTACATTATTCACATAAGCCATCTTTATCAAGTAATAAATAGGGAGTTTCATGATCTGAACGAGAAAAATATATTTTCCAGCTAATTTTATATTCCTTTAATATTTGAGAAATGCCAACCAATAATGACTTTGTGTTATTTGTTTATACAAAATAGAAAATATTTGAATGTACAACTGTGGTGTATAGGTTGTTAAAACTTACATCTTAAAGCGATTCATATCAAGTAATTTTGTAAGGACCTATAAAGAATATTAAAGTAAACCATTTCCTGTATCATTCTTTGTCTTAATGTCTTAAGAACAGCAAGAGATTTTCGATTACCGGTAGATCAGAGCGTTCATTATTAAACAATCGCAAAACAAATATATAAAAGTGATGTATTCACATGAAATTGGCATTTTAAGAGAATATCACAAGACTAAATTGAGTTGAGGACCTACGTAAACATTTCAGCTCCAGATCAATCACACTTGGGTTGTCGCGGTATAGTGGTTCATTCTACTTGTCTCTCAATCCAACGGTTGAGGGTTCGAATCCCAGCCTGGCATTACCGTCTTCTGGAAAGACATGAATC
Organism: Hemicentrotus pulcherrimus; assembly: GCA_003118195.1. Taxonomy (NCBI): domain Eukaryota; kingdom Metazoa; phylum Echinodermata; class Echinoidea; order Camarodonta; family Strongylocentrotidae; genus Hemicentrotus; species Hemicentrotus pulcherrimus. Next base: position 48,227 of record BEXV01002617.1, read on the forward strand.
TACATTTGCCTCTCTCCACCAATGGGTACCTGACAATGATGGGGGTATAAAATAAGAAAAGTTACAATGTGGAATAACAGGATTTGTGAAAGTCTCTACATCTCTACATTTCGACCAAAAGGGTATCATTGGTACTGCTTAGCATCAAGAATCACAGCGGCCAAACTGAACAGTTCCCCAATTATGATGCCATTATACACAATGCAGGCCGTCAGTTCTCGGATAGGCTTATGTGAATAGTTTGATAGGTTGTCGTTTCTTAACATTTGCATCAATGCCTTCGTTGTTTGCAATCACTCCATTTGTGACAATGTTTACTGGTTTGAGCTGCTTATTGCCGGGAAACAGGGAAGTTTCGTCTTGACCGTCAAGGAATATGTTTGAGAACCCCTTATATATACACCATATATAACCTTTAACTGATCGGCGTACATGTCCGTGTATTATCACTTAATTCAAGTTTAAATATCTGACACCAGATTCATCTACATATTAGGTTATATCATAACATGATGAAGTGGATCATGATCAAAATGTTTTTACCTTACACGTGACCAGTCATGAATTGCAAACGAAGGGTTAAAAAGATGGCTGGTTGATTGCCAAGATCTATATTTGTCAGTCAGCTTGAGATATATGGACTTTGAGAAAAGGATGATATACCCAAATGTCAAGGACCTTCGTCAAAAATGTACAAAAACAAATAATAGACATCATGATATTCGGGTATAAGTATAATTATCGACCCTTGTCACCCTGGAAACAGTCCAAAACAGCCTCTTTTGTCAACACCTCGAATATCGGGGTTTGTTCTCATCAGACTTCAAAAAAGGTAATCATGTGATTAGATTTATTATTTTGTGTAAACCGTAATTCACAAATTGAACGCAGCATTTTATGTTTAACTCCAGTAAATATATATGCTGTACATGATGGGATTCCCTTTAAAATGGCACTCCTCCTTGTTCATGGCGCACCTCCTTGTTTATTTGCTTTCATAAAGTGTTTTAAATGCATCACTTATCTTTGTCTGCTTTTAATAAGCAGAGATGGAACAGGGAGACGGCAATTGATGGATAGACTTGTTGGGGATTGCTGCTTTTTTATGGTTTTCCTTTTGGTAAATGGTTTGGATTTAATTTGCATTCGTATAGACAGTTCAGGGGGTAGGTTTTATAGTTAATCAAATGCCACTGCGGATAACATGTTGAGTGGGTATGTTGTGCGCGTGGGTATGCTGTGCGCGTGGGTGCTTGTATGTGTAAGTGTGCGTATGTGTGTGCGTACGTGTACAACTGATTTCATTTTTGTCTTCATCAATCGTACAATCTATGTTATGAAAATGTTTTGAATTTATGTCAAGGAAAACAACTGTAGACTATTTCTTTGATTGGTTTTTATTGTTTGGAATCAATACAATTTTTTTTTTAAAGAAGTGTGTGTGTATATATATATGTGTGTGTTTTCTTGGATATGCGCAGTGACATGGACAGTGACGTTTTACTCCTTATTTGGACATCAGGGTGGGGATGATTGTTCAAACAAGATGATATATTAATATATATATTCAATTATGTTTAACCCATGTTGTATTAACAGAACATCTATTTATAACCCAAAATGGTATATCAATAGGACATCATAAAAACCGGTATACTACCCTAACCCTAAATTCAAAACAATATAACTAATTAAACTAATGTCTAATGATTAAACCTAATTGTTTCTTGGGAGGCCTTTAAATTTCCTCTGCTTGCAAACGTACGTAGAGGACGGTAATTATATCGTTCAATCGTTAAACGGACTCGCAAAAGTCCTGCTAATGACCATGTCTACTTTAAAAATAATGACTCATTTTTTCACTACATATGTATGTCTAATGACGCTTTCAGTTATATACTTTTGAATTTTAAGTGAATAAATATAACATTAAATAAATCATTACCAAGTATCTGGCGCCACCGCGGTGCACCGGCGCCTGAGATGGGAACCAACTGAATCCATGTAACCCCCGTGTTGCTTATAGTATAGAAAAAAATGACAGGGGTATGCTGATGTTTCCCATTACTTTTATTTACTTTATTCACAATATATACATATTCAAAGATGAAAATAATTTCTAGTCATGATTAAATTAGTTTTGATATTAAAAAATGCTCTCACTCACTGATTTCATACTTATGAATTAATTTCAACTGGTTTCTAATTTAATGAAATCCCCATGATTTCTAGATTAGTTTTCAATGTAATTTTAAATTCGCAATTTGTGTACCATTTTTTGTCATTATATTTAACAGCAATCTTGTTTTGTTTCCTCTGTTTGTAATTGTTAATGTTAATATGTAAATTCAGTATCAATTCACACGTTATGGTTGCGAGCATTGAATAAATATATCTTAAATCTGAATCTTGAATCTACTCTATTACGAGGATTGCAGTTGGTATTTTTTAAACAATCATTGAGGTTGAATTCATCCGTGTAGTACATCGGCTTTCATTGTTCACAATGTGGAACTGTAGTTGTCTAGTGGATATGCAACAGGACAGTGGATCACATGGTTCGCGGTTCGATTCTCGCCGTGGCTCTAATTTCATTTGACCAGAAATAATGTACATTTTCCACACTTGACCCCGGTTCGTTCGTTCGTATCTCCTTAGATCAAGATTAATGTAATCTTGATCTTTGGAGTGGTTGCTACAACCGGCCGTGTCAGACACGTTGCCCCGGGTTGCGAGATAGGACTCTTGTAGCATGCCCCCATTTAAAACAATCATACAATAACAGTTAACATTACATTTAATTAATAGTATAAAACTATTAAAATCACTCTCATGTTACGGGAAAAATATTGCATATAATCAATTGATTTGCTCGATTCAGTTCGATGGCACAAACACGGCACTACTGGACAGAGATCCTAATAATTACAGAGCTTGGTCTTGTTGCTCTGTTCGCCAGCAGTTTAAGGATATGGAATCCCGCGGCACATTACTCACAAGAGTTCTAACAAGCCAAGCTTAAATACAAAGACTATAATGAGTAATGTTGTGCATCTACCACCCACCCAATCGATCAAAAACTCATAACTGAATTTTTTTTTTAAAATGAAACTTCTAAAATAAAGTTGTGATAAACATCTATAAAATTTTATCAAGCACCAAAAATAAATAAAATCATGTACAAGAAAAGGATATATACACATTGTATTCTTCTTTCGTGTCCTCAAATGCTCTGCCAGGCCTTGGCACATTGAAGAGCCTTTTCATTTGCTGCCACGAGGTCTTCCAGGCAGCATTGGTCAATTAGGAGTGGACATCTTAATAGGTGTGACATGGATTGGACTGATGTTCCACACTCGCAGTTGGTGTCTGTGTCGTCAGTATATCCCCATTTATGCATGTTGTATTTGCATCGCCCCACCCCTGTGCGAAGCCTATTGAGGGACTTCCACGTCTTCCAATCACATATATGGCCAGGGGGCAGCTGTTCCTTGGTCGGGATTGGTAGCTTTTCATGGTGGTGGTTTTCACGACGTTTCTCTTCCCACAAGATCACTCTGGTTGAATGAGGAGGTTGTGACAGTGGCTGGACTGTATGAAGGAAGCTTTTCCTTGACTTCAGGCGGGTAGGGGCCGGTTGATGCGAGTAAAGGGGATGGCGGGTGTCCTCAACTTGTCTGCTGCGTTCAGTCCTACTTGCAACTGTTCTGCGGACATCGGATGGAGCAATGCCGGCCAGGGAGTGCAAGCTGTCCACATTCGTGGGCTTGAGGCAGCCAGTGATGCATCTGCAGCTGTCGTTGAGTGCTGCATCAACAATCTTTGTATGGGATGATCTTCCCCATACAGGGCAGGCATATTCTGCTGCAGAGTAACACAACGCAAGAGCAGTTGACCTCAGCGTGGAGGAATTGGCACCCCAAGATGAGTTTGCCAGTTTCCGTAGGAGGTTGTTCCTTGTCCCAACTTTACCCTTCACCTTTTGAACATGCTGTTTGTATGAAAGGGTTCGGTCAAGAGTGATTCCAAGGTAGACAGGGTGATCGCAGTGTTTCAATGAGACATCGTTCCATTTCAGGGACAGCTTTCTCCCAGCATTGTAGTTGCGGAGATGGAACAAGCTAACCTGGGTCTTGGCAGGGTTAGCCTTCAGATGGTTGTTGTTGTAGTAGTCTGTCAGGTTGTCTAGGGCTGACCCCGGTGAAGTGTCACGAAGTTATTCCTTGAAAGGCTAGACCGTCACAATTGCATCCGTACTGTCAAGTCTGACAGACGTGAGCGCTATACATAACAGAACCCACTTTATTAATATCATTTTTATATCATTCTAGTTATTGTTGTCCTCAATATGTTTTTGTTTGTTCTAAATGTGAATATTTTACATTTGAAATCAAATGAGCCTAAACGTCAATGAAACTTTTCATCAATATTTGCACCAACTGAATATTAGTGCTATCAGTACAGTCGTTATATAATTATCTCCTTTTTCAATAAAGCCTGCAAATTGAAGTCGTGGGTTCAAGCCCCGGGGTGGCACTAGTACCCTTTGGCAAGATATTAATCTACAGTTAACACTGTACAGCAAGGTGTTAAATGGGTACCAGTGGGTAGAATTCGAATGCTTGTGAGCATTGCAATCGGTAGCCTAGGTAGCCCCAGGGCACACTTTAATATATATATTATTATATTCCACATACTAAGAATCTTGCTCTACGATTGGTCAAAAGTAAATCACGTGATCAAAGATAGTTCGCCTATTATTGATGGGAGAAGCAAACAGTTCGCTGCCCTTTGTAGATAGTACTACTATCTACAAAGGGCAACGCACTTTTACTGAAGATTATCCAAAAGCGCACTAAAACAGGCGTAATTAAGCGCGCATTACCAATGGGCGCAATTAAAGAAAACACAATCATGCGCGCACCTTACCCTCAAGGGGTTGGGTTAAACTTTTAACTTTTTTGGTGAGAATTTGGGCCTAGGTATCTTTTAAGAGGATGCATACACGTCCTTTTCTTTTTGTAATTAAATAGTTTGAGATGTGGAATATAAAGCAAATAATCACCTTTTGGTTTCAGGCGATGGCAAACTATCACTTCCTCGTCGATTAGAATGTATAGCTATAGATAGCTACATCCAGATCGCCTCGGAAGTGATAGTTTGTCCCATTACCTCCACCAATGGTAGTTATTTGCTTACTATTATTTGTATTATTATTATCGTTATTGTTATGTATTATTATATCCATCATTAACAGTATTTCAAAGACGAATCATCCCTATCTTATTCAAATAATTAAACATTGATCTTTATCTAGCAGACCACACCTTTTATGTCAATGTTCAAACTCTTATATCATGCATTGCACTTTGTCCAAATTCCTAGGTTTATAAACATTATGTTATTATCTCAAGAATCAGTTATCAATTACAAAGGTTCAATGATAACATTACAGTCACATTAATGGATTTATTACACGACTTAAGGAAACGATGAACGAACGCTGAAACTCATACTTTTCCCATGCTTGGTGGTAAATGCTATATTAGCACAAACATGTCTCCGACTGAAAACTTGTTTATTCTGTTAAGTGTCTTGACCATCTTCAACTCCGGAGTATTAAGTCAGGATGTCAATCGGATCACTCTAGAAGATGGAGAATTTAAGAATGTACTCGTAGCCATCGACGAAGGTGTTCATGAGGACCCAGCCATTATCCAGAACATCAAGGTTTGTATTTATTGAAGCTTCTATATACGGTGAATTGAAAAAAATTATTCAAGTACATTGTTGAAGGTTTTATATATATTTTTTATTTCACCTAACTGCTAAGAAAACATGTGTGTGATTGTAAGTAAGCAACCAGGGAACCAACCTAAATCCTCTTCGATGTATGGGCACTATCGCATCGAAATGGTTTCGAGACTACTTTACTACCACCGAGCAATCACGCCTCATTCGTGAAAGTTAAATTGTTCATCATCTTTAATATACCTTCACGTGATGCCAAGTATATTATAGAAGCACAAAATAAAAATATGCCATTTGCTGGACCTTCTTTCGGTGAGTTACCGAGGGTGACATTGACATTCAGATTTTAAGCTTTAAACTCAAAATTTACTAATGTATCCTATGATGATTCAAGTTCATACAAAACTATGGAAATAGGGTCAACCTGTAAGGGAAAGAAAATGCAGATCATATATTCATGATAAGTGAACTTATTTTGTTAACATTTTTCTGTGTAGGATATGTTCGTGCTGGGGTCACCTCTTCTCTTCAATGCAACCGAGTTAAGAGCCTTTTGGAAGGAGATTCTGATCCTAGTCCCAAGGTCTTGGACCCGACTATCTTCCTATGGGTTCACTCAGTCTGAGTCCTATAACCGGGCTAATATTCGTATATTCACCGGCGATGAGTCTACAGATCCCGTTGTTGTAAACCATTTGTATTGTGGTATGGAAGGGCATCATCTGGAAATGACATCAGGATATTTACAGAGTACCAGTAAATGCCACAGTAAGTTTTAAGTTCATAGATTAGTCCTCACCCATGGCAACTGTTGGTGGATCAAGTCTAAGGGCTCAATTTTTTTCTTAAATCAAAAGATTTTTATCGGTATCATGAATTGTGTTGCAAATTCACTGTTCGTGAGTAAATTATATTTTAATATACATATTACAAAATTTTTCCTTAATTTTTTAGGTCATTTGACTTTTCCATGAAGACACTAGAATTGCAGTCTCGCTAGCTCAAATGACATGAAACAAAAATACCCTAGTTGTAGTGTTTATCCTAACCCAAATAACGTGATCCTGACTCCAAAATATGATTTGATATTTCTGTAAACACTTTCAATTGGACATGGCTTCCACACCCAGAGCACTTCATTCATTATCTAATATTCAGGATATTATTGTCTTTTAATGTATAGAAAAGATCTCGATATTATTGTCTGTATCGTTTCGACAATGTGCAAATCTACCTTTGGGTATCATTAAGTGGAGAGACTTATTCTTGTGTAAGACAGTAGAGTAAGTAGCATGTACAAATGAATAAATCGGAATTTACTAAACTAGCCGGACAATTTTTTTTGGAAGTGTTTTTCTTTTTTTTTGGAGAAAGCATGGAACATACCAATTTTGTGGGGCAACAGTAGAAGCCCAATAGCATTTCCAATATAGTACTGTTGGTGTTCGGCGATCGTTTGGAGATAAATCGGCAACTGCTCGTATATCATTCGACGATCAGCTGCCGACGATCAGTCGGTAACCGAGAAAAACCTTTCCCCGTCCAGTTTGGTGGCAAAAGGTTTTACATTTTTCTGTTAAATTATTCGTGGTTGTTGGTGAACGTTGGGAAATTAATCGGCGACTGATCGTTTATTGCCAAACTGTTCTCAACCAAATACCCGCTCGACGGTAAGCACTGTAGGGGAGATCAGCCGGCGATCAGTCTGAGAACCGTTGCCTACCCTTGAAAAACGGAGAAAAACCTTCACACTACCAATTTTGTCGGCAAAAGTCTGTCGATGCAGCACCGTAAACCTTGATTCATCCAAAATGCTCAGAGGACTCATAGTGCGGATCACAGACAACCTTTTTAAAGGTTGTCAAAAACCTCACTGCTTATATGATTTTTTTTAAACCAGACCAGGTTCTAATCAAAAAGTACTTTTGCCTGTACCTCCTTTTTATTTTCGTTCCCAGATATGGACATTGTGCGGTATTGGGCTAGACTGCGATGGGGCCTGATGCCTGAGGACTATACTGGTGATCAAAAGACTGCTCCATCTTACATCGACAGCAGCAAAGAGTGCCAAGCAACCAGATGCTCTCTGGAAATCGAAGGTCATTTTTCTGATCCCATTACAATGCAGACGTGTCGAGCCACCCCTACTTGCACGTACAACGAGGAGTGTGTCTTCCAAACCGAAGCTTGCTCCGGAAAACAGTGTTCATCGCTTATGTTTGGTTCACACTGTGTAGAATCAGTACGTATGTTTATATTCACAGGCTTCTATCAATCATTACAAAGTTTTATCAATCACTAGATTACAGAATGTATTTATATATATTTCATTTGAAAATATGTGCACATTTGTTAATAAGCTGTTGTTATTTTGGAGACAAACTCATCGTTACAACTGACATTATATTGAAATTATATGTTGCCAATGCTTTATCGTAAGGAGCGTTTGTCCCTTAATCTCAGATTTGGATCAAAGTATTGCCCTTTTAGTTACGTCATAACTCACCTTCTGATTTTGTTTTTCATATTTCAAATGATATTATTTCAAACAAATTGATTAATCAACCAATCTTATTAGTCCATCTAAAAGTAGTGGGACGGAAGAAACCTTTTCCTTTGTATTCCTTACAGATAGTGGAATTCTGCAATAGTAACACCAAAGATAAACATCGCTATCACAACTTCGAGGCTCCAAATCTTCAGAACATCAAATGTGCTAAAAGTGCGTGGGATGTCTTACACGACAGTGACGACTTTGTAGACGAGAAGAATCCACCTATGCCAGCTGGTACCAATACTGCACCAGCTTTCAGGATTATACAGCCTCCCAATGATAGACATGTTGTACTCGTTCTAGATATTAGCGGAAGTATGAACGTAAGTATACATTAGAAACCTACTAGAGAACGAAATGAGATCATCAATAATTGCGTTACAACTTTGTCTTCGGTCCTCCGGATTAGTTTTCTTGTTTTCCATGTCTTTCTTGATTTAATCTTTAATATTCACTGGACTTCTTGAAGTGACTGGGATGTCGAGTGCCATCAGCAAATCCAAGACACGTAAAATATTCACCATGCATGTAGGCCTAATACTGACCTCATTTGTCAGTCCAGTGGTACTTATCTCTTAATATGTCATTCTTGTTTTCCTATCTTCAGGCTCAAAACCGTTTCAACAAGTATATACAGGCGGCAACCATCTTCATCATGGACCTGGTACCAGCTGAGAGTGAAGTAGGCATTGTCTCATTCCAAACTTACGCTATAACGAATGCACCTCTCCACGAGATACGAGACGGTGACAGTTCGAGAGAAGACCTAGTAAACCTCCTGCCCCCTTCTACTGGTGGGTCCACATGTATTGGTTGTGGAATACTGGATGCTATCAATGTAAGTCATTCTCTTTTATCTAAACTGTCTTTAATCTAATGTCCTGTATGTGTCACGTTGGACGTGGGTACAATTGGTAGCGATTACAAATCTTATTGTGCCCCATTTTAATTATTGAAGTATGCTGGGTAGATTAGATATCCGAACGTGAATCTAATGTTATAATAAAATTGGGCTTACATCGAAAGGGTGATGTGCGGTGCGGCTCGGTGTTGTGAGTACAACGCACCCATTCGAGAAAGCATCCCCCCGCTTTTCTCGAAAGGGTGCGTCGACTAGTCTTTCACATCAGTCGTTTAAAATGGTTAAGGAATAGTAATGTCGTTTGATAAATTGAAATAATCAAAATTGAACTCCTATTTACGTAGTCTTGCAGATCAGGCGAAAATGAGCACCGATCAGATTTAAAAGGGGAATTTATCGGAGGTGGAGGAGGCACTTATCTGAAGTGAAAAGGAGTAATGCCTCGAAACATGAAAAGGGGCACTTATGCGAAGGGCAAGGGGGTAAGTTTTTAATGGGGCACTTATCATCTGGAAAAGGGTCACTTATTAGAAAGGAAAAGGGACACAAGTCATGTGAAAAATAAGGTGCGCTTATCCGAGTTAAAATTTCAAAAGAAAAGGGGCACTTGTCAAAGTAAAAGAGGCACCTCTCAGATGTGAATAGGGCTATTATCAGAGGCGAAGGGGTACATATCAAAAGTGAAAAGAGGCACTTCTCGTACCTGAAAAGGGGGCAAATTAAAAAGGGCACTGATGAGAATGGAAAATGGACACTTATTGCAAACTCAGAGGAAAATGGGAGCTTGTCGAAAGACAATTAGGGGCACGTGTCCAAGTGAAAGGGGCGCTTTGACTAATTTATNCGTCTTGAGATATCATGTGACGAACCAAGCCGTCTTTAATCTCTAAGAAATAATGAATGCTGAATATGATCATTTATAAAGCCTTATAAAAACATATCCTATTTGATTTGTTTCGTTTTTTTTTTGTTTGCCTCTAATGAGGTTTTTATTTACATTCAAAAATCAATATAAAATTGTGAGAACAAATGCAATTAACGCATAATGTTATCAATAGAAATCACATATTTTTTCTCAAATATACAATATTTTGCTACTTTTCATTTAAATTGTTTGTAACAGTTTCTTTTGCAACCTCTGGTCTGGCTTTTTAAGCTCCTGATTTACAACAATTCTGTATTTGATTTCTCTTTCAAAAACGGATCTTAGTTTGAATTGGTTTTCATTACATCCATACTTTTTCCGGATGACTAACAATTTGTATATTCACCAGAATGAGATCGTTGTTACAACGTCTATCTCTCTGTCAATATTGATCTTAAGTAAACAAGAGATATCCATGACAAAATCAATATTAAAAGTGTACTTCACAACATGTTTGATATAATCAAAGAAATGCCTATTCTGTTCACATTCGATAAACACATGCACTATGTCCTCTATGACATGGCACTGTGATATTTCGTTATTTTAATTTTTATCATAAACGACTGATGTAAATGTGAAGTCAACGCACCCTTTCGAGAAAATCGGGGGTGTGGGGAGGGGGGGGGGCGTTGAACTCATCACACCGCGCCGCACCGCAACGCACCCTTTCGATGTAAGCCCCTTGAGTGTTAGTATTGAATTGTACATGTACAGCGAGTACGTCGAGCACAAGTGAAACAAATTTGCTGCGTTTTTGTAAGGCACACTTTAGGCAAATTTGACCTGCAAATTAAAAAAAAAATTCACGGAAACATGCTGATAATTATGACAAACTTGTTTATGTTATCAGAGATTGATCTATACACGATCAGGACGACTAATTTTATTTGCTCATTTCCCAAGTAGCCTGATATTTTTTTTGCCAAAGTCATTTTGCAGAAATTTTTCATTTGTATGATTAAACTTTATTTTGGATGATATCGTGAGAGTTCATGAACTCAATTTCAACTTTTAAATAGGTAGTTGTATCGGAAAGTACACACCTAGTATGAAATAAATGTTGTAGGCTGATAAAAGCAGTGATTTTGAGTGCAAAAATAATCACATCTGTGCAAACGTGCATTACTGGTTAGGATGAAATAAGATATTTCCCCCGTTTCTCATCCTTCCCTTTAATCGCCCTGCCTCAAATTTTCTCATTTAACATTTTGTTTTGATGAAATGAAATAATTGAGGATATGACTGGAAATCTAGACAACGGGATTAAACAAAAAACGAATCAATAATGTGTTGATACTTCCCTCTTGACTCTTGAGCATCTGCAGTACATATACAATGCAACATAATGAACAAAATTTGTGTTAGAATTGACGTAAATTACATTTATATGTACGGACAAAATTAATATCAATCTTCAAATTAAATAGAACCCTCTCCTCCTGAAAAAAAAAAAAATACAAAAAAATAAATCCGGATGGGAAACTAGCATAAATTTTCCTTGGCCCTATAGATCCTGGGAGTAGACTCAAATGGGAGCTATATTTTCTTACTGAGTGACGGGGAAGAGAACCGCAGTCCATATATCCGCGATGTTTTACAAGACGTCAATACAGCTGGAGTAGTGATCGATACTGTCGCCATCACTCAAAACGCCGATCAGCAGATGGAGGATTTAGCTAATATGACTGGTGGCAGATCATTCTTCTGTCATGATCTCAGAAGCAGTGCATGTGTGACCGAGGCCCTAATATGGACGATCGTTGAAAGACCACATCTAAACACGGCCCAGCCTCCAATCGTGGTAAGTATTCAGTTCTTAAGTTACATTTTATGGCAGATGGCATTTCTGGTAGTAGTTTTGTTTATTCCTTTATTTATTAATAAGAAACGAGTGTTTTCATCAAGAGGGGTACCTGTTGAGCAAGGGGTTTTAACAATCTGAGCTAGATTACTCTAATTTAGTTCATGAGACGAATCTATTCATATTTACTGAAATCTTGTAGAATAAATACCTGCAAAATGTTTTCATGTTATTCTAATTATAATCTTAAAAACATTAATTTTACTGTTATTAGGTGAAGATCACGGACGTCAAGGTACCACCCAGACCAGGTGCTAGCATTACGACAGTGGTTATCGGTGAAGAGGAAGGCAATGACACTATGATGGCTGTTACATGGCTTGATTTCTATGATATGGATGTCATAGTTGAAGGACCAGACGGTGAATTCATCGATGAGTTACATCCTAGCTACACCATTGACAGAGAGACAAGAATTATCACTATCCGAATACCTGTAGCATC